>JBBBVT010000006.1:1392312-1408309 GCA_037177035.1 Craterocephalus eyresii | reverse complement strand
CCCCCCCTCCCCCCCCCCCCCCCCCTTTCCCCCCCCCCCCCCCCTCCACCGGGCCAATAGTGGGCCGGTCCAGATGAAAAATGCCAGGGCCTATTTTTTTCCTCAGTCCGACCCTGCTCCAACTTCTCAGGCTGTTGGTTTTGCTTGATTTGAGTCCCTTGTGTGAACCATGGTAACATTGAATAACCTCCAGGCCCAACTTTAGACGCCTTGTCTACAGTCAAACCAACAAATTAAGATTTAAAAAAATTATCTGGAAGTAAGAAATGCATGGGTTTATTTTCAGCACACAAATCTTTCCCGATTTTTACTTTTTTACGAAGATGAGATGTTTTAGTAACCTGTTATTCTATGGATGTGAGGTTATCGTGGTAAAATCTTTGTTCATTTTTATCTTGGAAGTTATTTTTTGCTTTTATTCCTTCTAATTCCTCAGATAAATCCTCATTCTTCTCCAAGTTCCCTGTATTTTTTATCCATGTGGTTCACAAGACGACGATGAGACCTCTGAATATAACCATGAGCTCAGTTGATGCCCTCTCCAACACCAGCCCCCTCCTGTTGTAGTAAGGTTTAGGAAGGAAGTCAAGCCTGACTCACGTGGGAGGTGTCAAATATCGGAAATGTAAAATAATGTGGAACAATTTGATATTTAAAGCAAGGCAAGTTTATTTGTACGGCACATTTCATGTAAGCCACCATTCAAGGTGCTTTTCATATTTACACTTGATGAAGCTTCATTCATCGAACAAATCAACAGACTCCTCAGCATCTCTTTTGTAACAAGATGACAATCGCTAACCTTGAAGTTTGTAATTAAAACTTTAATGAATATAACCATGTCCTACAGCCCTGCTAAATGGTTTTCTTCTGAATAAACAGAAAAGGTGAAGGGATTTGTATTCAACCTTTTCTCACCTCTAATAATACCAGCTGGTGTTGTGTTACAGGTCATTGGAAAACCTGATTAATCACTTTTACAATGAGGTATAACCTGTAAGGACTGTGCATTTGTGGCTTAAGCAACACGGCTTAATTCTACCAGGAAAACGGACATGACAGAAACATTGAGCAGCATCGTTCTTCCCACAACATTGATTCGATTTTCCAGGCGTGTAACACAAACTGGCAGAAACACACAACCAAACGCACATTTCCTCACTTTCTTAGCAGAGTTTGCTGGAGTGGCACTCTGTTGTACCATTTGTCTTCTGTACCCCTGTTTTAAAGTCAGTCTAGTGTTTGAAACGCGTGTGAGAAAAGTTCCTTCTTTTTAAGATGTTTAGACAAAAAATTAAAAATATTACAGAATCGCATGGTCAAAAAAACGATGTCATTTCCAACGTGTCTGGCTTCTATCTGCCCCAAAGGCCTCAGCGGTCGCAGCACAGTGACGCAGCACCGTGTAGCTAGAGTTCACTGGAAGCCCAAAGTCTGTTTTTAACATTAGCAAATTATGTATTTTGTCAAATAAATTCTCTCATAACTATGACAAATTATTTATCGTTTATGTAAGCATTTTTTATATATTATTACCAACTAAATAATGAATTTGGCTGTAACATCCGCTTTAATTATTCTAATTTCCTCATCAGTAAATGACTTTTTACTTTTGAATATTGTTAATTTTGTATAAAAGGGTCGGGACGGGTTCATCTGTCTTTTCTCTGTAAATCATATTATGTAGATCCTGTGTTGTGGAAACCAAGCATAGCTTTTATCAAAAATGAGAAATATTTCAACACTGAGGGTGTGCAGCTGTCAGCAGTGACATTTGCTCCTATAAGATGCGTTTGTAGCAGAATTAGTCAGTCTGCTCGCCCACAGAGTTTAAGTATCACAAAGGTCCGCCAACCGGGGTCACAGAGTCGCTCCTTGTGGTGTTTATATGAAGAGATTAGGATCCCTCGGCTCTTTTACCTCTGATTGAAGAATTAAAAATGAAAAGAAATTTCATTAGCTGATGACATTTAAGGTTAACTTGATTGCTTAATGTGTGTGTTGAATAGTTTCATAACAGGTTTATTATGACTCACAGCTTCAGATACTTTGAACTCTGCTGGAATTTACTAAAAACCCCAAAGAACTGACAGTGTAGGTGTCAGATCAGGGTCTTTTGATATCTGTAAAAAAGAAAAGGCCAGAGAGCAAAGCTCTTCTTTGTGTAACCTTTAAAACAAATTATGGCACTAAAAAAATATTATTTTTATGTTTTCATGCTTTAAGTTAGACAAGTTAATTTTCAGGAAAGTTTTAAAACTTGGAAATAACTCTAAAAAATCATGTGTTCAGCTTTAAAGTGGATTTAGTTTTGTCAAAAACTCCCTTGCACAAGTTTATAAAGATTGTAACTGGCAGGGTTCGCGTGCCCATATTTGGTCATGTTCTCACCTTGTCAATCAATTTTTATTACATGTGTAAAACCAACATGAAACACGGCTTTGATACGCTTCACAGTTTTAAAATGCAAACAAAGACATGTACATAAAGCCCCAAAACCTGAAAGCAAGCCTCAAACGGTGGTAGACATCTCCACTGTATCAAACAGGAAGCTTTTAAGCCCACTGCTGATCACAATGAGTGCGTCTGTCCTCATCTGCCCCCGCTGGAAGCCTGTTCTACATGAAATGAGCTGGATGGCAGAATGATCTGCCTCCCATTCTGCTTCTGGAGACTCAGGAGCCAAGAACACGCCTGCAATCTGGGAGCAGAGCTCTGGAATCCTTCGTTTAAAAAAAAACAACCTGGGAGCTATTTTTGACAGAACCTTTTCATTCGACAAACACTTTTTATCAGCTTAGCTTCTCACAGAAGCCAAGTGCTTTCTTTCTTTTTCTGATTTTAAAGAAGTTACCCATGCTTTTAAATCATCCAAACTAAACTATATTGCAGCCGTCTTTGTTCAGGTGTGAGCCGGTCCCTGATGCTCCGCCTGCAGCGGCTACACAATGCTGCTGCCAGGCTGCTAACAGCCACTCAGTGGAGGGAAAGCAACACACAGGTTCTGGCCTTTTTGCACTGGATACCTGCTTATTTTAGAGTGGATTTTAAGATTTTATTGTTTGTTTGTCCCTTGCTGACTTCCTAGCCCCTTATGCACCTGCTAGATCCCCAAGGTCAGCCGACCACTTCCTTCTTTTTGTCTAGGCTTAAACTAAGAGGGGGCAGAGCTTTTTCTGTATGGAACCGCCTCCACCTTCACATCAGAACCACCAAACCTTCTTTTTATTCTCTTACTGACTTGGACAGGTACCGGAGCTCCCTGACATGAGCTGCTGTCTGACCTTTTTCTGCAGTTCCAGTCAACACTGCCAGCGTTCTAAGTTTTTGTCCATCTGTAAAACCGTTTAAAACCATAAACTTCACACTGTGGCTGCCCCTCATCTCACAAACA
The DNA here is from genome assembly GCA_037177035.1 of Craterocephalus eyresii. Classification (NCBI taxonomy): domain Eukaryota; kingdom Metazoa; phylum Chordata; class Actinopteri; order Atheriniformes; family Atherinidae; genus Craterocephalus; species Craterocephalus eyresii. Next base: position 1,404,915 of record JBBBVT010000006.1, on the reverse strand, counting down.
TTACATGATGATTTGCTGCCACTTCCTGTGTGTGTATTTGTTCATCATTTTAAACTTACAGGCTGTTTGCAGCTTCAGAATGACAGAGCTGTTCGTGCTGATGCCTTAAAGTCATTTTTACTTTTACTGGTCATCGATAGCCCTCTGTCGGTCCCCAGACACACTGCACTGATGGATGGAGTTAATTGTTTGGCTATTCCAGTTTCCATATTTTAAATGACTTTAAATGTTTCTATCATCCTGTCCCAGATGCTAGTGGTCGCTAGAGACGAGTCAGTGTGGGCCAGAACCCAGCAGGAGCTCCCCACTGGATGCATCCGCAAAGAAAACAAACTTCTAAAGCAAAAGTGGTGGAGCTAGATTTTTATACATGGGTGAGTTCAGAGGGGGAGCAAGACTTTAGGAGTTGTGTTCCTCTATCGCGAACACCAATGTCTTTACATTGACCTAAATAGTTCTTAAAGCTCCATAGAAAGTAAATGAATTGTCTGGTTGCTGGATCAGTTTCTTTACATATTCATGCTGTACCTACACTGTCAAATAATATAGCATCATTGCTAGTTAAAGGGACAGTGTAACTAATTTTGATTTTATCTTGGTTTCATAAATCTGTATTTTATCTTAGTCTAATCACAACCGTATCCAAATAAAAGTGTTCTCACAGCTTAGAATAAGTTGCGTATAAACACATCGGTGGCGGTTTATCCTGGATTGAGTTTAACGTTATGTTAGGAACACGGCAGGGTAGTCCATAAGCCGGTCCCGTCTGCTCAAATCTTACTGGCACTGCTATAAGGCAGCAGAGTGGCTAATTTGTTAGCCTACAGTGGAAAAGCTCCATTGCTACGGTTACAGCACAGGATTTTCCTCTTGCAGCGACATCACTAACCCAGCTTTGACTGCGTCTACCTCTTCATCTTCCTCTCCTTCTCACTTCCTCTCAGATCAACTCTGGCTCTGGCGGTTGTAAAAAAAATATTTCACAATGTTATTAGCTATTAGCAGTGGCTTGGTACCACATGGAGGGCATCCTTGTAACTTATCAGAATCAATAAGCAAACAAAAACAGACATTGCTCGGTACCTCATCACCTCACAGGACACTCCAAGATGTATGAAATGTTGACGCTGACTCTGCGCGACAGCGGTAGTAATGCGCTTAGCGCACCGTTTGATGGGGGTCATTTTTACACACTGGAGCTTTAAATAAAACTGCCGTAGCAGTAGCTTAGACAGAGCTATGTAACGTGGATGCTTAGTGCTCTACCATCTGTAAAGATTTTACTTTCAGCTCCTGTGTATAAATCATGGTTAACTAAGTTGATACCACTTAACCAGGCTTGGCTTCCTCACATTTTCTTAAACCTAATCTAGTGCTACAACATAACTAGATTAGCACTGCTCACAGCTTCATGCTAACATCAACTTAAGAGCCGTACAGAACAATCGTAGTCGGACTTGCACAGAGACAAAATCTCTTTTTACACATATCCAGCCACATGTTTATAGTTTAAAATAAAGTTTATCCAAAATTACTAGAATTTTAACTTCAAACTGGTGCAGTGATACTGGTGATCCCTGCAGGTCTGGAAGGACATTTCTATCCTCCTCCAGTGTTCTGCCCATCATCTGAGGTGGCGCCACCTTGGACTCCGCTCTAGCACCACCCCTGCAGGCAAAAGCTGTGTTTGGCTTTTATAACATATTTTTCAAATTTTAAAATGTGATATCTCAGTCCTTTAACCAAAAGAAGCTGAAATTTTATTTTTGTTAAGTACTTTGTTTGTACTTGTGCTTTCCAGAAACAACACAGTTTTATCATCAGACTGAACACAACTTTAGAAATATATTATTATTGTCTTTATTAGTAAAGGGAGGGAACGCCAGGGAAGCAGATCTAATGACTGCATTATATTGCACCCGATAACTTCCTCTTCCTGTTTACTTTTCTTTCAACTTTGCGTTTTCGCAGCAGTCATTTGGCTGTGACGGGTTAGGGACCACATTACATTGCACTGAAACCACATCCTTAGTCACGGTACTGTCAGCGCGGCAGCTCGAGCGTTCTGGCACTTAGGGCTCAGATGTCATCGATGACGGTTGGCTTCCTCACCGAGTCAGAGTTCTTCATTCAGAGAGGTAAGATTTTTATCTCCTGACTACAGAAAACACAGAAGGTGCCACCTTTTTAGCTAGCAACCTCCTTTTTAAAAGATAATTTATTACTTTTTAATTCTGTGGGTTATATGTTATTATATTCACTTCCATATAGACTGTGGTCTTTTTTAACATTTGATTTTGATGTAAGCAGCGATATTAGGATTTATGGAGCTTTTTAAGTCGTCTTTTTTAATATGTAACCTTTGTCCCAATGTCTGAAATGCTGTATTTTTCCCCTCACTCTGCCCAGCAACTGATAACAGTGAGTCATCTCCATGGCTCTAAAACTGATGTCCTTATTGTTGATATGGGGTCTCACTCTTTTTGTCGGTAAGATGGCTTATTTTTTTGTTTTTTTCTATTAAGTACTGATTGTCATTTCTGAAATGAGCTCAGAAAATGTTGTCTGCTTGTTTTGATCCTGAATGTGACACATTTGAATAATTAATGAATCATGTTTCTTGAACTGAGTCAAGTTGCTTCAAGTCAATTTCAATGTCCATGTTTAGCATAAATGGTAAATCCTGCTTCATTGTTGTTTTTCCTGCAGCAGCTGCATCTTCTTGCAATGTCACCTGTTTTACTGACTACGAAGAGTCGCTGAACTGCTCCTGCTCAGACTCAGGGCTTTTGCATCCTGTCCTCGTAAATGTCACTTGCAGGTAAAAGTTATTGTGTCAGTGTTTCGGTAAAGGAAGGGAATTTATCCAGTCGTTTTCAGTCAGTTCAGCAGCTAGCTCTTCACTTTTGGCCGTGCCTTACACTCCTGATGCAACAGCCATGCATTATTTTGATAATGATTATTAACTTCATGTCACATCTGTTGTATTTTCATCCAATCTTTACTGCCGATGAATGTTTAGAGAAAGACACTTGATTTAAATATAAAACTGTACTATTAATGAGAAAGAAAAGCATAACAGTTGTCCTTGAAGTGGACCTTCAGTATTTCTCATCCCATCTGCATACAGGAAAATTCTGTGCAGGAATTTTGTGGACACGTTCCAATGAAGGGCTCCGGCTTGAAAGTTGTAAATAGGACATTTAGAATCAAATAGACTTGTTTCCAGGTTGTCATTTTGTCTTTCACTTGCTGGAAAACTGGACAATCAGATGTTTTAATATTACAATTTCTTACAAACTGTTTATATACATTAGTAGGTAAACCTTAGTGGGGGTTTGTGCATTAAATGGGTTTGAGTCAGAGTGAATAAGAAGCATTAATGGGGGATATTTGAGTTCCTGCACATCTCCTTCATGTACATTGTCTTATCAACATGGTCTCCTTTCCTCCGGGAACCCATCAGGATGCAGGATGGTCTGGCAGACCCTTACACATCATAACTATCTTACAGGGAGGAGGATGATGAGGTTCATGGAAGATGTGTTATTGAACCGACTCAGTCTTGGTGCCTTGTCCGTCCCAAGGGTTTCAAGATACTCTTGTCTGTTGGAACCATCTGTACCTCGACAGCCAGTCTGCAGAACAGCCAGGTGACGATGGACCGTGATTGGCAGCTCTGTAACCGTGGTAAGTTCAGCTCATAATGACTAACTCATGTTTGACATTTATCATTAGTCATTTCTGCTGAACTGTTTACAGATATCAGAGGAAAAGCCACAGAAGGGAGCTTCTGTGTTAGCCATGGCATGCTCCACATGTCTGTAAGAATAGTTTACAGGAAGTCCAATTATAGATTATTTTAATCTGTTTCCTAATCAAACCATATTTATGAATTATAGTTCTTTCTTCATGCTATCATGTTTTGAGGTTGAGAAACTCCCCAGATAAAAGTAAACATACGAGCAACTTCCCCAAACTGTCATTCAGTAGCAAACCGCCACACCTGCTTTACCTCTCAGATTAACACAAAAGCTAAAAATAAGATTCAACTGCCAGCTTGAGGAGTAAAAGACTGCACTTTTATTTTCACATTTGTCCTAATCCCCCCCCCCCCCCCTCCCCTCCTTCACACCCGGGGACGCTTTGTTTTCACAGTGAAACCCCGGCCTCCATGTAATGTCACTTTGGTAAACACTGGAAATTCCTACAACATCACCTGGAGAAAAAGCTCAGCTTTGTGCCTCGAGTACCAGCTCCGAATAAGAACCGAAAACTCACTGCAGGTAATATGAAAGCAGGGGGAGAAAAAGGGAAATCAAACTTCTTTACTTATGTTGACATTCCTGTGTTTTCTTCTTTCATTTACCTCGCAGGCTCCACGTATCCTTGAAGTGGATAAAGAGTTTTGCATAATAGACCATGATCAACTGAAGCCACATAAAAAATTGACTGTTGATGTTCAAGCCAAAGTGTGCAAAAATTTCCTTGAGGGTCCATGGAGTGAATGGTCTCCCAGTGCAGAATGGAGAGATGCACGAGTTGAAGGTAGAAGAGCATTTCACACATTTTAAACCAAACTATTGAGCCCAGTGAAGGTGCTTTAAAGCTGCCAGTTTCTGCATAACTATTAGAAAAATATAGTTTACTTTTTCTCTAAATTAACCTCCTCCCTCACTTCCCTTTTCCAGGAATGGATATATTTTGGGTGTACGTGTCACTGCCTATTATTTTGGTGCTTGGCCTCCTGTTGCTGGGATACTTACAAAAACCGTGAGTACTTTTAAACAATGGAGTTTCATGCAGTCTTGGTTTGAGTTTTTAACAAATAATTATCATAAACTTCATCTGAATTAGAAAAAAAACATTGTTGGCCTCTATTATCCTTTGGATTACACATAACTTTGCAGAAAAGGATAATTCAGCAAAGTAGAGTTAAGACTTAAAGTCAGTATTGAGTTGTCTTCCAGTAAATGATTAGCAACGCGTCTCGATCTACACTTTCCTGGCATCACCTCCCACATGTATAGAAACCACTTCAAGCTGTACGTGCAGCGACACTTTGCACTGAAATGACAAGCAGACATAGGAAGTCACAGAGCATCATCCTCCGAGAGGCGAGAACAGCTCTCATGGCTTTAAAAAGCATCAAAGTTAAAACAACACAAGTTCAGAAAACCTGACACCTATTGGGCCATCTGTTATTATTATATATTATATTATATATTATATATATATTATATATTATATTATTTCCTTCTGTAAGAGATGGGTTGTTGGTATTGGCAGCATTGCATCTTTTCTGTTAGCTTACAGGCTGCAGGTGCAAGTTTGATAGGTTGAAGAAGCTCAAATGGAGGCTGAATGTTCAGTTTTTTGTGAACCGAGAACACAGTTGGGTGGGTTGCTAATGTAGCGTGGTGGAAAATCAATCTGTCTTTGAGTTCTACGATTAACATGTTACAAAGAAATGCTAAATCACCCCTAACATGATTTAGGGGCATATAGCAGGAAGAGCTGATCTTATATCGTGTTTTATCTCTATTTTAACTAACTGGCAGCATTAAAACTCATTGAGCATGACTCTTTCACCGAAGCACTGCAACACATACTTTGCTTCGCTAGAGTGTCCCGCTACCTCCGCCCTCCATTAAAAACCGCAAAAAAACATCTTTTAATGTCTTTCACTGTGAACGATCGAACTTCAAAAGATATCAAAAGGCGTCTTTAGCAGCCTGTGAGTTTGCTTAGAGGACTGTACCCATCATCTCTGGTCTACCAGAGACAAAAGAGAAACTTCTGCTGTATGAGAGCTAATTAGCAACAGGAGAGGTGCACACTGAACCTCTACCATCTTTGAAATGTTCTTTCCCTTGAAATCCAGTGCATCCTATTACAGCTCATTTTATACCTGTTTGTGGCACCCTTACCTTCCTTGACCATTTAATGGGAAAGTGAGTCCAGACTTTTAATTGGGTGCAGAGTCGGTAATCAGAATAAAGCAAATGACTGCTTTGTGTCATAATATCAAGCCAGTAATGCACATCTGGCACTCTGCAGGTGTGCATGCAGTTTTATATGGAGCACTTTTTGGATCAGCTGTATCAAGACTTCTGCATAAGCATGAAGTCAACATGGTGGTTGTAACGCGACCCCATAGACTCAAGAATGAAATAAACACCACAACCGGCAACAGTTGCACTTTTTTTTAGCTGTCAGCTGTAGAGAGACCTGGTGGTCTTGTGGTTGTGGGACATCCTCTGCCAATTTACCATTTCCGAATAAGGATGTCACCTCTCCCACCAAACTTGTCAGAGAATCAAGGTCAGTTTAAATATTCTTGTTTTTATAAAGTAGTGTTTTACTTCAGTCTCTTAAGGCGAGACTAAAATTTGTTTGTGATCAACTGAGGTTTTTTTTTTTGTTTTCAGTTTTCAAAAAAAGATAAACAAAGAGAAAAAAGGGAAAAACTGAAAAACCCATGGCAACCCCCCACCCCACCCCCACCCTTGAAACCTCACATTTTGTGCAGGAAATAAAGTCCAAAATCTACTCAAAACATAAAAACACACGGATTGGAAATGCTAGTTACTGCAGGTCCTCAATCTTTTCTGTCATCTCCAAACATAATAGTGTCAGTGCTCACTGCATTCTTGCCACAGATGGCTCCATAATTACTATATCAATATAAGTGTTAAACCACTGGGCTCTAGGTTTAAAACTTACTAAGAAGTGAGAGTGGGGGCTTTCTGTGCCTCTTTTTGGCCGCCATGGTGCATATGAGGAAAAAAAACAACTTTCCCAGCTGGTTAGTATGTAAAGAGACACAGACCTGAGCCCAGAAGCATCTGCAGCTTTACACTCCTGCCCAGTGACATTGAGCATACATGTCTGTGCAGGTTTTCTGTGGTTATAATGGTCATAAAAGTTCAATATTTGCTCTTTTAAAAAGTCTTGTGGCCCCTCTCAGAGAGTTTGTTTCATTACAGTTTCAGTTGAATGAGATTTTAATGATGAAACAAAGGCCATGTTCACAGTGGATGAGAATCTTGGGAACGTGATATTTGATAAAAGAAGATTTCCTAACATTCTGCACCTCCTGAAACTGAAATCCTTGTTTCATTGTGAAAGGTCGCTGCTAACGCTGCGTCAGTATTCACGTAAAAGTCACTTTCTGCTGTCAGCATTACTGGTTATGATCGAGGACGCCGTTGCCTTTGGTCACATCTTCGCCTCCGCACGGCTCGTGTACCAAAAACGAGATCACTGCCATCAAAAGCAACCCTGCCCTGCCCTGACTTGTAACTGCTAAACTCCTTTCATTCACCACGCATTTCACATTTGTTTTCAGGTTTTGGCAGAAAAAACTGGAGATGATTTCATACTACCCCAAGCCAAATGGTTTTTTCGAGCCCCTCTACGCCAACCACGGCGGGAACTTTGAGGTAAGGGAAAACAAAGCAGTTCTGTAGTTTCTAAATTAGCCCAGCAGGTGCTGCCTGAGGGGAACTTTCTGCGTCTGGACCCCGCTCGAAGGGACTTTCCCAGTGTCACACATTTAAGGGACTCCATGATGTAAATGATTAAGCAGGGGCTTCAAGAAGGCTTTAGTTTTATCTGTCTGACATAATGTGGGTAGATAGTTCTGTGTGACATGTCAAACCTGTTCCACCCCAGTGGAAAATACCCCTAAAAACATCTTTTGTTTGCCATTGTGTCACAGTAAAAACAGCCCGTTGTTTTTACCAGGCTGGAACAAAGTGAAAATGTTGTGGTTTCAGTTTCTTTGTCACTGTTGTTTTATGATTACCTTAATTCTTTATCTTCCATCTGCATTAGCATTTTCCCCTTACACTACTGAGCTCTCATAAGTGGAAATATATCAGAGTGCAAAAACAGCGTTTGTACAATCTGAACAGGCATTTAGTCGGAGCAGCTTCATTCTTCATGAGTCTGAATGCTCTTAGAAAAGCTTTCATGTCATTTCTAGTCTTCAGGATTGGTTCAAGGACTTTCCAAGGCTCATTTTCTGATGTTTCTGCCTTTTTGGTCTTGATTGTCGATAAAGTCGGGGTTTTGGGAGGATCTGTCCCTCCATCAGACCTGTTTCCAATGACAAAGAGCCTGAAAATTTAAAATCTACTTTTTCTGTAACAGAATGTGTCAACATTACACTGGTTCATCCCTTTAGTTTTGAGATTTTTCTTTTTCTTTAATGATTCATGAGTAGTCAGGTCCAGTACAAGGACTTCACTGAAAATGCCAAAAGAAAAACTAATGCCTGCAGAACTTTTGTTTAACACAACTTTAAAAGATTACATGTCTGGCTATGTGGAGGCATATTAAAAAGAAATAAGTGAGTCATTACATTCATAAAGAAGCCTAGTGCATGAATTTTCATGTTTTAATTCTGAGAAAATGCTGTTTTGAAATTGCAATCGTTTTGTTTTTGGCATTATCAAAATTTCCTCTGAGTTGGCCAGTATAAATAGTCCTACACAAAATTAGATTAATTGGTAAACAAAAGAAAATTACGGAAAAAAATTGTAATTATCAAGAGTGGCCTTTTACATGAAGGGTCCTCTTGGCTTGACACAACACATCAGCCAGAGCCGGGGTGCCCAAGTCCGGTCCTCAAGATCTACTATCCTGCAACTTTTAGATGCAACCCTTCTGCAGCACACCTGAATCAAATACCTGAATTGCAGGATAGTAGATCCGGAGGACTGTACTTGGGCATCCCTGAGCCATCATTCTGCTGCTACAAAAAAAGCACTAGAAGAAGAAACTTGGGACGTGCATGCATTTGTGCACATTCCCCAGCAGAGAGCGCTGCTGCAGCACAATCAGCAGCAACATGCTTTTTGTAAGATAGTGATGAATAAAGAGGTGTAGTTATTTTTGTATATGACTTTACCTGGGCATTTGTGTGCTCTCTAAATGGACTCTCTCTAAATGGACTGATTAATCATAATTTATGCAAGCAGTTTGCAGACTACTTAGGATTAAACACAATATGTAAGAATGAATATTTCCAGGCACTTTAGGCTGTTAGCATTTCATGTGAAACAATTAATCATGATTAGTTGCCTAATGTTATATAATAGCTTTATTTCCCCTTATATGTATGGAAATGTGTATACATATAAGAAATGTAACTATTTTTATTATGACATCAAAGGATATGAAAATGAAACTGTGTGAACTTCTTTACCTACACGATTTCTTTTATTTGTCTTGTGCATGAGAAAATTCAATAGAAGTTCCTGTTCTGAAGTAGCTGTAGTTATTATCTCTCACTCTTCTGGTGCAGACGTACTTTTTTTGATTTATAGATAAGACATTGTTGGTTAGCTTTTTTCATGTCAGGATGTGGTGGCCATGGCGTCAAGACTTTGATTCATGCTTATATGGGTATCACCTTGCTGCATCAGGGCTAAAAGCGGCTGCAAAAGGACTGTAGCTCAAGAATGCGAAAGTGAGCAGCTGTAAAACTAAGCGTTAGACATTCATTAACTTACAAATCAGCAACTGCTTTTTGATTGATTTCAAGACATATCAGATCATTTTTATTTGCACAAGCTCCCAAAGTATACTTCTAATGTTTACAGTATCATTACACATTAAAACATGAAACATTGCAAAAGCTTTATAAAACTTGTCTAGACACAGTACATGCTGGGAAACCCCCTAAAGGAGCGTCTCAATAGACAAGACGAGAGAATTCAGACTTTCATCAAGAACTGGCTGGTAAACTCAAGTGCAAAGTTTAAATGACCAAGAGGAAGCAGTTTCTAATTATTTAATAATTGTAAATGAATTGCAGAATTAAGGGGTTAAGAAATCTTGCTAAAGGCTCATTTCTTATTTTACAGCCTGTTTTTCTACCTGCATTTGTATTTGTATAAAGCATACAGCAACTTTTCCCAATACTCCAAGTAAACTTCTGCTCTTTGCTTTATTGTAGGAGTGGGTGAAGCCTTTATTCAAAGAGTATGACTACCTAAAGATGGATGGAAGTGTGCCACTGCAAAGCGAGAAGCATCACAGCGTTGTTCAGTGGCATGAGAAGGAAAGCTACCACAAGGAAAGCGAGATGGAAGAAGGTCATCTCCATGTATCGCAGCCCACCAACAACCTGCTGCTGAACTTTCAGGGCAGCGGCAGCTCACAAGGGACCGGCCACTCCACCGGTCACATCTCCATTCACACTGTCACCCTATCCAGAGAGGACTTTGAGGAGGAAGTCACATCACAGAGCTCCCTCAGAAGTTACCAAGATGGAGAAAGCTTTGGCTCATTTGAAGATGGCAACAGAGAACATGCTGGTTATGATTTCGAGGAGCTACGGGGGTCCAGGATGGGGCTATCCCTGCAACATGAAAACCAAATAGCCAATGAGGGCCAGATTGATGAACCGGAGAGGGTGTCGCTCCATTCGTTTGCATCAAACGAGCAGTCTGAGGACGGCTACCCTCACGTGGACTTGGACACCATTGACAGTGGTTTTGGGGAATGTGGCAGCCCCGGAGCTTCCGACTCAAACAGAGTGGATCATATAAACTCTTTTCATGAGCACAAAAACTCCAATTATGTCAAGCAGTGGATGATATGTAGTACAATTCAGGAGGACACCAACAATGTGAGGGAGGAACTCCACGAGACGTAATGATCCAGCGGTGTGGGGAACTAAATGAAACTACGGATCCGGTCACTTTAAAGAGTTGAGGAGTTTGGCCAGTATGTTGCTGCAGTGTGTGTGTAAAGTTTAAACTTTTTCATTTTGCTTTCAAAATTTCATGGACACAAGAAGGACAATGATCCTGAGAAAAATAATGAAATTCTGCAGCTGTTGCTAGTGAGAAGTCTCTCCAAACGGAACAAGACCAAGGTGTTTAGACCAACACTCAACAGGAATGCAACATGCATAAGGCTTTGATTTTTAATGCTAGAAGATGCATTTATATGATTTTCGTCCCTGCAAAGCTTCTTATTCTCATGCTTCAGCTTGAACGGTAGCACCCGCATGCACGCTGCCTTATCATGCTGTGTGATAATGTCTGTTGCAGTGCACTTGCATTTTATCTGTAACCACTGTATATTCCGTGCAGAGTCGGCTTGCAAATTATCTTTTAACACAAAAGTGATCATGTGGAGGTCTCAACTGCAGGTGTAAGCAGGAAGTGGAGAAAGATGTCTGAGGATCTGTCAGGTTTTTTTGTTTGTTTGTTTATTTAAAACGATATACATGTGTATATATATATATGTATATATTGTGTATATTTAACAGTATAGCAGCACCAGAAAAAACACTCACAGTTTGTATAGCAAGAACAAGCATCCTTCACTACCATTTAGCTTCTTTCCCCTGTTGAGACATCTACAGTAGAAATGGCCTGCATCTGAATCTGGATTTGGGTCAGGACTCATTGCCAGACAGTTTACAACAGTACTTCCCCTCCCCTGATGTTATGTGGTGTTGAATAAAAACAGAAGATTTTTACGATCTTTCCAGCTTGGCTTTGTTTACGTGTGCAGCAGTTTCCTGACCTATGAAATGACTCTGCATACAGCAAATCCCAGTCATATTCCTGTAACATTTTAGTGTGCGTAACTCATGTCTACGTTCATGGAAATGATGCTATTCTCTCACACAAACTGCTGTGGTCTAATTCAAGGGAAATGGAAAAATTAAAACTGTTTAAAAAGGTTCATAGAGAGAGTAAGTTGGACCTTTTGGGGCACTGTATGATGAGCTCAATGTTGTAGTTGGGGGATCATTTTGTGGTATTACTCTGTTTTCTGCGCCTAGTGCTGGATGTGCAAAGACCCAGAAAATTTGCCAAATATGCGGGGATGGGGTTACGGTTCGTTCACACTGGCACTATTTGGTCCACTTTTAATGGTACGATTCATTTGCCGCCGTGTGAACGCCAATTACACTCTGCTGCGGACTAAAGAAGCGGACTTTGATCCCCTTGAAAGCAGAGGGTCTTGGTTTCCAGTGGACTGTCCAGTGGCTCCACTGTTGTTTTGAAGGAGCCAGCACACACAGAAAAATGTCCTCTTTCAATCCAGGCTAATCGGGTAGCCCGGTTTTCTTCTTCTTGCTTTTTTATTATAGACCAGTGGTTGTCTTGGGGAGTACCACCCCTAGTGAGCTGTTATTTTAACTATGCACGTTTTATCAGTTTGGTCCACCTCAGTTAAAGGAATACTGTGTAACTTTTGACCACTAGGTGTCCACAACCTGTAATTTCCCCCCAAATTAAATTTTGACCCAAATATCAGCCTAATGTGAGCATTAAAGAGGCTCTATGCAAGTCTCTATGCAGCATTATCATAGTCATAAAGCAGCTTGGAAGTAATAATTTTGCTTGACTGATCTGTTCTGATGAAAAAGCGGACATTTCCTCCTCCATCGGGTCTCTCCCTACCAAAAACGCCGCTTGCAGTTTAGCCCATTGACGCTCACGCATGTTTTGGTTTGGAAGTCTCGCGATACACGAGACTACCTCTATAAGGGCGGTCGTAAATCCGTTTGGACAAATATGCATGTTTACTCTGCGATTCGGTTTTTGCTTTTATACTGCTTTGATAATT
>JBBBVT010000006.1:1373553-1386511 GCA_037177035.1 Craterocephalus eyresii | reverse complement strand
TGTTCTTTTTTCGCCATGCATACCGCCCCTTGTTATGTCCAAATAACTCCATTTTTGTTTCATCAGTCCACAGCACTGATGAAACAAAAGAGGATGCAAAGAGGAGAAAAACTTGAGATTGGCCACCTTAAGTACCACTTCTGATGATTGGCTTCACCTGTGTATGTAGGTCAAGGGTCAATGAGCTTACAAAACAAATTTATTGCTCCAATAATTATTGCTAAAGGTATTCAAATCAACAAAACAACAAGGGTGCCCAAATGCACCTGCCTATTTTCATTTTATTAATTATTGCACATTTTCTGTAAATCCGATAAACTTCATTTCACTTCTCCAATATCGCTGTGTTTGTCTGCTATATGATGTATATAACTGAAATTGATGATCCAAACAACCAGTGATTTATAAAGAAAAATCTTGAAAATGATCAGGGGTGCCCAAACTTTAGCATATGACTGTACTTGTAGCTGACGAGTTTGTGTTACTGAGTTGCTGGAAACAGGCACCAATCAGGTTTTGCTACTCTTAAAACATAATCTCATTCTTGACCAGTTAAAATACCCGAGGTTAGTTTCTGCTAACAGGATGATTTCTTGCAGTGAGAAGTGCTTTTATCCCTGCCTGGCCTTATATCAGATACAATCTGACATTAGAGATGCCGTTTAATTCACAGAGCCCAGAAACTGTCAAGCTGACCCCGAGTCAGTGCTATCTGAGCCAATAGCTCTGGCTTGTAGATACAAATCCTCCCACCGAGTGGTGAAAGGTCAAACTAATGAGTAAAAATTGCTCTTGCAGTTAAGGCGATATGTGCACGATAGTATGAGTATGATAGTTTTAGTATGATAGTATGAGTGTGTTGGGAAAATATCTTTTCGGGATCAGCTGCTCATTTGTGAACTCTTAATGTTTTTTCTTTGCAGACTTGCACGGCGACAGTGTGGCAAAGACAGCAAATCCTCACCTGAGCAAGTTTATTGCTACCGTGCTTGCTGACAGATCTCCAGCTCAACTCAAAAGGAAAGACAGGTACAGTTTTACAGATTCTTTATTGGAGGAAGTCCAGAAGTTGTTACGACTTTCCAGCAGTGATTACAGTTTCATTTAGGGATGCTGGATCATCATCATCATCATCATCATCATTGGCTTCCTGACACATTTACCTGCCTAACATCACTGCACCTTTTTAGCTTCTACTTTTGCACAGTTCATCATCAGACATGACTTTACTCAGTCCGGATGAACTGGGCTGCTTCTCTGGTTTTCACTGAAAGTAATGTGTTTTTCTGCTGTGTTCCTGGTGTATTTACTCACCTTGATTCTGACGCTGTAGTTATCTCACACATCCCAGAGCACTTTTTCATACGTAGAAATGCAACTCTAAGTGCATTTATTTTATTTTTGTAGCAAAATACAATAAAATACACTAAAATAGAATAGAATAAAATTAAAATATGTAAAGTAGAAATATCAGACTGATGGTAAAGAGGTTGAAATGTGAAATGTGACACAGAATAGAAGGGAAGTCAATATTTTTCACATTCGGGTATAAGTAATTTTCTTCTTGCCTCCAGGGAACGAAACGGATGCCCCGGGCCTGAGAGTGAAGATGATGAAGAGGAGGATGGTGTGAAGAAGGCCTGTGTCAGCCATCCATCTATGATTAAAGTACTGGCGGCAAAAGACAGCCTGTGTTCTTCCAGCTTACCAGAGTCACCGAGGCAGAACCCCAGCGCCTCCTTATTGTCCCATTTTCCCCTACAAGACCCTCTGATGTGCCAGCAGCAGGGCTTCATCGCCACGGCGACTCCACAAGCCGGATGTGACCGTAAGCATCCTAGCTGTTATTCCTTATGAGTGATAGGAGCCTTCTCGTGTTAAAATTTACATTTCCAACTTTCTTTTTCAAGCAATACTTCTGGAAGTCCTCGTTTCCCTGGAGACCATCAAACAACAAAACACCACGGTTCTTAAAATCCTCCAATCGGGAGGCTCCTCTGCAGCCATGCACTGGGAGCCGCCAGACATCGGAGCGCTTCCTCTTCCTCTGCAGTCCGTGCAGGACCTGAGAAGTCTGGAGCAGAGGCTCTCCAGCGAAGCAGAGCTGAAGAAGAAAATGGTAACACCCAATGAGAAGTCCATCTATTCTCGCTGATTTTTAACCTTCAATGACTGAAATTAGTCACATGATCAGCAAAACACAATGGCTGCTCTCCACTGTTTTATTTGCTTTTTAAAGGAGTCATGAAATGATGAGATTTAGCTTTTTATTGACAAGATTAACCAGAACATGAAGAGATTGGAGGGGATAGCTTTAGGAATTTTTTTACAATAATCATAGTAAACTGAGGAAATGTGGCGAAATGAGGAATAAGAAGGGTCTGAGACCAAGAACTGAAGCTGGAATAAACAATTTGACCTCTGTAGGCTCAGCTTTTATGACCGTCACCACGAGGGTAATAAGACTCAGGTGGAAATAAGTAAAAAAAGAATAGACTCCAGATGAGGGAATGTAGCTGATGGCATAATACAAGCTTTAAATGCATTCATTGAGCACTAAATAATGTGGAGTCTGCCCCCTTGTGGTCATCAGTGTGTTATTCTTTCATCTGGGAGCCAGTTGCTATGACCACCAGTTGTCTCCACATCCTAAATCATCTGGTTCACTGGCTTACTTTCACATACGCCAACAAACACCTGAGTTGTTCTTTTCTATCTTTAATTACAGACGGATTATATAGAAAAAGAAGTTGTGGAAGAATATTTCCATTGCTTCAAAATAAATGTAAAAAAATATTTAAATACATGGCATGTTGGTATGAGGGGTGTTTTTGTAAATGGCTTTTTTTCTCATCTATTTGCATTTTAAATTAAAAAGAAAACATGCTAAATGTATTTGTCTATGCAAAATGCAAAAAAAGACGAATGATTCCATATATAAGAAATAAAGTGTCAGTTCTGGAGATGTAAGAAACCTTAGAAGGGCTTATCAAGAACCTCCCCATATTTGGAAATAAATGTGTTAACTGTAATAAAGGAGATAAGAGTTGCAGATAACAGTATATAGAATATAATAAAGAATCAAATGAAACAAAGTAATCAAACTTAATAAGTAAGCAATACATCTGAGGAGACAGTTTACAATAACAGAAACTAGAATCCTTCTGAGCATAGATGTTCTTTCAGGTTCCTTTTGTTTTCTGTCTGTCAGGCAGATATACTGGTTCCGTGAAAATAGCTTTCTGACGTACACCCATTCGTATGTGCAGATCTCGTATCTCGGGCTGTCGGGAGGAATGACGACCAAGGAGAGCGTCTGGAGGATAATGGCCAAACTTTTCACCAACACTTTGGCCAAAAATGTTAACTGGAGGGGGCGAAATAACAAGCAGAAGATTGAGAGCCTCACTATCAAGAAAGTTGTCCTCAGTGAGTATTTTGTTTAAGACGTTCAGAGAATAAAATACTCTTCTTGTACTTTTCATTCTCTGTATTTGAAACCACTTTGTTAAACTGTATTATTTAAGAGAATTACCCTCGCAAACAAACACGGTGGCTGCTACATCGGCCTTATAAGCAGGAGCATCGCTCCACTCTTACAGATGCTGTGAGGCAGAATTCCTTCTGCAAAGACGCGGTGGACGAGGAGATCGAGAGATACATGAAGCGCTGGCTGCAGCTGGCCGGAGACAGAGACGGAGGGAGGAAAAGGCGACAGGAGAAGGGGAAGGAAGCCATGGGACCCATGAGGAATTACTGCATGGATGACATGTTTGCTAACGTGATAGAGTAAAAGCATCCTGCAGAGCACATCGGTTTTGTACATATCGTGGGTTGATCCCTGAACACAGCACCATCATCGGACTTAAAGTCTCCTTTCCTATCAGTTTTTAGCCTTTTATTCTTTATAATCATTGACTATTTGCACATATCCTTTGAAATGTATCAGTATTTTGATATCACTTATTAATGGTTTGTATTTTTAAGCAAGTAAATGTTGTCCTTGACTTTAGATTTTTGTTATAAGCTAAACAAATTTTAAAAACATTTGTACGAAGACTATTGTTTAAAAGGACATTGTCTTTTTTAAATAACATTTCATTTATTCTTCTGTTGCAGGAAACATGCTGCAGTATTGACTATCAATGCCAATAAAATATCGAAAGCAATAGTTTCAACATATTGAACCAAAAAACCTTGAATTCATGTTGTTTTGGCGATGAAAAAGGCAAAACTCCAACGTCAGAGTACCCACCCTCGTCTTCGGCCGGCAGATTATTTATTCTACACAGGTTTAACACAGTGAAAAGTAAACAACTGTGTAACAAAAAGTTTAATTAAAGCTGGATTATGAATCATTTCTGATCCTGCCTACAAACACAGAAGGAAACCTAGCAATAAATGACATCTGGAAGGAATTTAGATTAAATTATAAATGAAGTACAAATGTATTGGCTTCCTCCCAAGATATCACTTATTTAATTTTTTTTGAATAATCCATTATTTATATTTACAGTTACCAAAAAAACTACGAATTCACCTGAAATTAAAAATATCTATACAATTAAATAATCAATATATTAATTCCTCCAACAGACTGATTCAGCTCTGTTGCCAGGACTAATACATGAATTATTTCCTCTCACAGATAATAATGATAGTAATCTTATTAGTAGTTGTTTTAGTGCCCATTATATGATATTTACATATCATCAGTTCACCAGTTATTTTATTTGATCTATTTTATATCCTTTTGTATCTATTTTATATCCTTTGTTGTAACGAGAGAATTTCCCAGTTGTGGAATCAAAGTATTAATTGTCACATGGATTATTTTTACAGGCCTATCTTCAGATGGATAGGTAAGTAAGTACTTCATTAATCCTGTGAGGGACATTTCTTAAAGCAGTATAAGTCTTAAAATATACAAAGTTGATTTACTAAGATAAATCTAAGCTACATTCTTTATTCATATACATTTATGTGTGAGTGTGTGTATTGTACGCCTTTGTATTAATGCACAATTGTATTAGTACACCCTCTTGTGTCTATGACTACAGGTACCCACCTGCTCCACAACCTGATGTATAGATTTATTTGTTGCGCAAGTGAGTCAGAAAATGACCTAGTTACTGTTTTGGTGAAACTCATACGCAGTTCTGGTGGATTTTCTTCCAGACTTTGGATCAAACTTGGCAAAATTATCTGTATGTTAAACATATTGTGGAGGGCTCTCTGTGTGCGTTTATGTGTTTTATTGTTTGTTTTTTATATGGCGATACAGTCTGAAATAAAAACTTTAAACATCTGAAGGCGCATTTTGCTTATGTTCCGTCTTTATTCTATCGGTCTCCACCAGGGGGCGATGTCGTCACCAACCTGACATGCGCCTTAAACCTGTTTAAACGAGGAAGTGTGGGACGTCGGAGCTTCCTTGCGCCTGGGTTGTGGTCAACTGACCGAGCGTTTATCAAATGAAAGTCTGCATTTCCTTTTTATGGTTTACTGCCGTTAAAAACGACTAAAACCAGTTGCATCCGTGTGTTTAACGTTGTTTTGCGGGTCGGTTTGGGTGCGGCTGGTCGCCTCCTGTCCGCATTGTAGCTTCGCTCAGCTCGTTTTGCTAACGTCCACAAGTCGCTTTTCCACAAGGCAACATGAATTTGGTAAAAAACAAAAGTGTTTACCCTCATCTGCGCGACGACGAGGCTCTGGTGGTAGAAAATGCTATACGGTTAGCCATAGACTCTATTCTAAACGTGCTTTATGGCGTAAACAGCGCGAGGACTCATGAGTTTCAGCGGATGGTGGCCGACAGGGACAAAGAGATCCAGCGGTTGGAACGTAGGTTGACGGAGATCGAGCACGAGATGCAGGTGTTGCGCCGTCAGGGGTGCACGTGCGAGTTGTTTGGACAAGAACCAGAACCGGTTAGATCCAGGACCCCCTGTAACCGACAGAAAGGGGAGCAGAGTGGGCTTGAATCCGGCTGCGGTGACTCTGAGGTGACGGCAGGACCGCAGGAATGTGAAATGAGGTTGTCATGTAAGTAAACCGATGCACCACACACCTGAGTCCTACAGGTACACCTTACCCACGTTTCACATTTAGCGCGCATTTTCTGAACCAGTTTACCTTTGAAAGTACATACTTATATTTATAGACTATAAGGAAATAATTAAAACAAGACCTGTATAGAAGACTCTGTGACTGAGCGATACAGAAAAGTTTGTATCGATCCCATACCAAGTAAATCCTAGGCGATAAGTATTGCCTTTTTTAATACCAATATTTTTTCCTCAAAATTTTTTGCCTATTAGTTTTCGATCGTAATGAAACAGAGTAAAGATTTTATCAAGTAAAACATTTTTTATCAATAAACTGAACAACAGTTTTCAGACAGTATAAAATGATAATATTTACATAACATCGTTATTCCCTTCTTTGTTTGAGAAAAAATAAATCAACTATGTAAATTTACTAAAGAAAAACAAAACCTACTATTTCTTTGGTTCTCAGTCATCGTTGGCTTTTTGGTCCCAGAATCGACTACAAGAAAAGTATCAGTCTCATCAAGCTGGTATCAATTGATACCAATATTAGCCCAGGTATTGATAATATAACTGGATCGGTCCACCTAGTCCTGCTATTTAATATTTGATCTCATGACGCTCCCTGTTCCCAAAATGTCTTAAAATAAATCAACTTGATCGGCATCTAAGATTTAGATCAGCCACTCTCAATAAGAGATTTTTCCACATTTTTAGCTTTTAAAAATCCGCTTCAATGCTGGCGACTGCTTTTTAACACATTAGTTTATTTATTTATTTATTTACTTACTTTTTTTTATCTTAATGTCATTTTATTTTTTTATTTTATACTGTTTGTATCTTTTTATTATTTTATGGGATTGTTCATTCATTGTTCACCTGCCTAGGTAGTAAGGATGCAAATTAACTTTCTACCTCCAATCTGGGATGTTTCTACAGACGTTCATTAATATGCACTATCCCTAAATAAATGAGTCTTTGAACATATGAATGAGTTTGTGTTGGAGGGGTTCTGGGCTTGAAACACTATTATTATACAGTTCAAACATATTCAGAGTAATAAATTGCATTTTTTGTGTATGTGTGTTTCCTCTTTCCACAGTGGGTGTATTTGCTCATCCCCCCTCTCACGTCTCCTCGCTGAACCACGAGTTGGCTCTTCTATCTTCTCCCAGCAACCTGGGTTCAGACCAGACCTGCACCTCCCGCTCCTCAGAGGCTTCAGGCGTCCCAGAGTCGGCCGCAAACCCGCCTGCATCTCCCAGCAGCCTCGTCATCAAAGAAGAGCCCTGCGACATTGATGCTGTCCTCGTCAAGTGGGAGATGAGCGAGGAGAGATCATCGGAGCAGCAGGCGGGGGCAGGCAGTCTCTGTCGCACAGACAGGACCAGTGAGAAAAGTTAGATTTACTGGTTTTTACTTCATGGTTGTCCGGGATTGTATGGTTAAGAACATGTTTGTCCCTCTGTGACATCCGTAGAAAAACTGGAGAACAGCGAGAGGATGAAGATCAGGGATATTCCTCAGGCGGATCTGGACGGGTTTCTAATGATGGAGGATCAGCAGCTGGGGTGAGTCGGGCTCTTTCTCTGCTGATAAAGATCTTTTTTTCCTTCCATGTTTGTTCCAAACATCCCGCCAGGCCAGCAGAGAAGATCCAATCAGAGACGCTGTTCTCACGTTAGATCTTCCAGGGATTTTAACCTCTTGCTTCACGATGAGGAACACACCGCTGCACCGTCACTGGTGACTTCCACGGCTTCGGTGCTTTTTCTCCTGATAATGAGATGCTGATGATAGAGTTTTGGGTCGACGATGATTCCCACATGAGCTTAAATAAAACTTTGTCATAGGGCTCGGCGATTGTAAAAATTAAATTTCTAAGGGTAGTAGGAACTAAATATTTGTATTGTTTTGTGGGTGAATGATATATTGCCACATTTTTATTATTTCCTTACCTGAAACAAAAAGAAAATCAAATTAAAGCCGCGAGCGGCGATGGAGGCCCTCGCACCTCTGGCGCCGCTCGGCCTATTGCACCGCCGCGTCCACGCACCATCTCCCTCACCTGCAGCCACGCATGATGTCATACTGCTGCACAAAATATTTCCTCACCATCACTGCTGTCACTGTGAGATCAGCACTTCAAAGTCTCCACATGTACATGGCACCACAGATATGCCCTTTAACTTAGGAAAATTGTCCTGATTACTTTTGATCTTAAGGGTCTCATGATGATTCCAAACAAGTTTCAGGCCAATAAGACAAAATCTCTAGGACTAGATAGTGAAAATGTAGCATAAAGCACACAAAAGCACGGAAAAAGTCTAAAAGGACACAAAAAATGGCATCTTTCCCTAGATTGCCGAGTTCCTGTTGATAACTTCTGATGAAAATGGAGTTGTTTATCATGAAAGTTTTTCAATAGAACAAAAACATCTCTAAGAGGATCTTGTTTACTTGGCCTGTAAACAAAGGATGATGTTAAAATGCCATAAACAGTCTTAAAAAATATGTTTAACTGAACTGAGCTATGTTCTTGAGATGATAATGACATTTTAGAAAATCAAATTAAATCTAAAAACAAATAAAGAAAAAATATCTATAAAGGAGGGACGGGATGTTTACACGCATAATGCTCTAACCAGCAACTCGTGGGTCCGATTGTGGGTGATATGTTAATGGCTCGGGTCCAGATTTGACTGTAAGATAAACACAGGTTTACCCTAAATGGTTCAGGTGGGTGCAGGTTCGTGAAATTGGTCCCGTGTGGGACTGGGACACGCTGTGCCGTGCCGTAGATGTGTCTGGAGTTTATTGTGAGTACTTATGCCATCATCTGTTCTCCATCGGGATCGTTACAGATGATGGATCAGGTTTATCGTTTGTCCATTGGTGGGACCAGAAGCTGGTAGACTTTACAAACTGTTGTTTGCTCCATGTCGGCCTTTTTCTATCCAAAGCACATCCATGCACGATAAGTTGTCCCGCTTTTGGGTCCATGCTGCTCAGTTTGGCTTGGCTGGTCATCATGTGGTGAGTTAGTGCTCTGAAATGGTCCGTTACGTCTTCCTCCATGTTTTTGTTGCTTTGATTGATGGATTTATTTGAGCAGCATAAAATCAAGACAAGGTCTACCAACTAAAAAAATGAGTAGGCAGAAGTTCACAGAGCTTATTTAAGCTTACCTCTGTCATTTCAGTGGCTGCTTTACAGACATCACATTAGGAAATCTACACGTAAACACAAGTTGCATCATCTTCTCTGCGGAGCTGACATACAGAAAAGTTTCATTATCCATCGTTTGTAGTTGTACAAATTATTTACAATATAAAGTGACAGGAAATACTAATACATCTATACACATCGCATAGAACAGTAACTGGAGCACAGCGTGCGTGCACACCTGCCACATACCTGTTTCTATTCATTAATTTGAAAGAAACAGAAATGATGTTGTTCAAAGAACATTCCTATAAATAAATAAATAGGTTTAGTGCACCGCTGGTTAGTTCATTTTATTGATGCTCATATAACCTCCATACCCAGGCCCATACACACAAATGTGTGTGTGCCTGTTAATGATTGTTTAAACATTGATGGCTATGAAATGTCCGTACCCAGGCCCATACACGCTGTGTTTCTGTTTATGAGTGTAATGATGCTCATCTGTGAAATTCATACATGTATTCCTGATATAAGCTAATAGATTCGCTATGAGCTAATATAAAAAAGATTTAACAAGCTGTATAAAATGCTCTGTAGGCTATCTGGCTCTGGATGTTAATGATATGCTTTTTTCATTGCAGGAATGCAATATGAGGTTTTCAGCTCATATTACAATTTAAAATCGTGCCTTGAAATTTATGCTTGTACGCTTGCTCAGTATTGGATGTTAATAATTTTAACATTTACTTAAGTATATTTTACTCGATGGAGAAAAAACGTCAGTTATCTTTCTGAGATGTTCATTGATAATTTGTTATTCAACCATGTTTTAATCAATCTATTTCTGATAAGATTTCAGGTTTAAAAAGCTGCAGTTCTTACAGGGCGCGGGGGATGTTTACATAGTTTGCTGTGGGGGAATTTGATAAGTCAGGGAGCCAGACTAAGATAACAGAATTGTTTTTGTACAGGCAGAGCTCTTGTCTGCCTCGAGCCTCTCTGTGGTCTCATGGTGGATTCAGTCAGTTTCAAACGAGCTGAGTTGGGATCAACGGTCTGACGGAGTCCAGTAGCTACATCCAGCTTTCTACTGGGATCAGGTTTAGCATCCAGATTGTGGATTAGATGGAATGTCTGAGTGTTGATGACACAAACGCCAAGCAGCTCACTAACGACAGTCTCTGACCTTCGCGAAACACCAGGTAACTGCCTGCTCTGAACAGCAGGAGCCCGGTTATAATACCTCCAATTATTAAGACACCGACTGATCCCCATGATAAGAGATGTTCAGAGATTCGGACAAAAAATGCAAAGAAAGGCTCCGAGAACGAGCAGCAGGGAGGGAGGGAAGCATCTGCCTCGTCAACAGCAGGAAGTTACAAATAAACACATAAATGCTAATGTTCTCACTCACACTCACACCTAGCATCTAAACATAAACTCTAAACGGTAGTGACTGCTTTTTCTTAAATAGATAAAGGTAAAAATATCAGTGAAATAAACATAAACCTGCAAATTCAGATTGTAATATGGTCTGTGTACTAACATTGTTTTTATATATTGATGTGTCAGAAATATAAGGTGGTCAGTCAATAGATTTATATCTTTATTAATGATTTATTTTATCACCTCTGATACAAATCACAAATTTATTTGATCAGGAACCTCCTGATATTATCTAGCTCATAGTACCTGAACTTGAGGAAGAGGAGAATGTTCATTTTTAGCAAACCAATTTTAAAAATCGATTTTGTTGTTTAAAAAAAAAAAAAAATCTGGATATTTTACTTCAAAATTTTACAATGGATTTTTCTTTTGTTTAAAAATTATAAATTAAAAATCTTTTTTTTTTTTTTACGAATGATTGCAAACATTTTATTGACTTTTTTATTTAAGTTTTATTTTATCTTGCTTTATCAGGCATTACAGTAGCAGAATGTTGGTTGGTTGCTGTGCTGTTTTGTCCTAATTGAAATTAATGAAAAAAAACTAGAAATAAGATTTTCTGTACTCCACAAAATCCTGGAATATCTAAGAATCACAAAATCGCAATTTAAATCTAAAAGACTCTTAAAAAAATGGAATCGGAGGAAAAGCATATCATCCCAGCCCTCCCAGGGTCCCATCATAATAACTGGCCATATCTAATAAATCACAGAAGATTAGTGGGAACCAGTGGATTTTGAGCTCTTTACTGGCCAGACACACTGGGATGTGAGGTGGAAAATGGCTCGTAGTAATCACTACCTGGTTCTTTTCCCCCGATTGTTACTGGTAAAATGTTGTTGCTCTCTGATTCCCGTTAAAACCTCATTAAACTACCCGTCCCCGCTGAGTGACCCTTCATCTGTTCTCTGCAGGACCAGGAAGAGGAGGGTGCCGACGTCCCAGCTACCCGAGGAGGCCCAGAGACTGAAAAGGGCAGCCTGGAGAGCAGCGTCCAGGCGCTACTACGCCCGAAAGATCGCCCGCCAGCAGGCCAACCCCTGTCGCCCCGCCCCCCTCGTCCACGTCTCGGCTTGCCAGGACTCTCAGCCCAGCTATTTGCTGGAAAAGAGGAGGATGCTGGTACCGGAGGGGCCCGCAGACTCCCACAACCTGCAGGGTGAGGCGTGGAGATCCGCCTCCAGGAAGTACTATGCTCAGAAAATCACTCATCCCCAGCCGGAGAGCATGCAATACGGACACCTGCTGGACAGCTTCCACCAGTCTGGAGCCACACAGGGGCCAAACAGGGAGGGGCCCCTTACTAACAGTGGAGGAATCATGTGCAGCTGATGGACAGCAGTCGCTTTTTAAATGTTTTTAAAGGCAGATTTAGCATCCTTTCTGATTACATGTTGGCTGTAAACTGTAGGATTTAGTTCGTACCTAAAGGTTTCTTTGACCTGATGTGTCAGTGTTTGTCTGAACTCTGGTGCTGGAAGTGAAAGTTTGTTGTGTGTTTGCTCTGAGTCCATGTATACGCTTTGATTCTCCAGCTCGGGTTTCATCTCAGCCTCGTCTGACACTCTTGCACACGCCTGCACAAGCTGGGGATCAGATGGGCCTTACCTGTCCTCCCGGGACCTGTAATCAGCCATGCAGCGCCCCCCAGAGCCCAATATCTGTAACTGCAAGGGCCAAAATTGTTGGGTCCTGATGGGTAAACTTTATAGTGGTATAAATACAACGATGCATTTCAACATGTTGAATAATAAAACATGATATAAATCTGTGACGCTGACTGTTCTTGTGTCAAATCTTGGTTTAACCTTCATATCACAAGCAGCTGGAGAGAAACACAACACATCAGGCCTCGATGGTAAACGAAACAATCGTCAGTAGGGATGTCTCACAGCGTTATACTGGAGATTTGCCAGGTAAAGGTACAGCAGGTAGATTTTTATAGACCGTCTCCACCCTGATGAGAGGCTGGGAAAGGGACTTGGATGGGGAAACCCGGAAGGTGAGATGGAAATGTTCCTGGGATAAAATATAGAGTGATGCAGAGGAGCCGGCCCTTTAGATGTGTGCTGCACATGAGAAAGGACCAGATGGGCACAAATACTTTTAAATACTTTTTCAGTTGATTATTTCTATTAAAACACTAGTTGGTGTTTCCTACATTATTGGAAAGCTGGATTAGTCCGTGTGTGTGTACATATACATATATACATATAAATATACAGTCATATGCAAAAGTTTGGGCACCCCTGATTATTTTCAAGATTTTTCTTTATAATTCATTGGTTGTTTGG
>JBBBVT010000006.1:1352258-1363420 GCA_037177035.1 Craterocephalus eyresii | reverse complement strand
CACACACACACACACACACACACACACACACACACACACACACACACACACACACACACACACACACACACAGATGCGCACACACACACACACACACACACACACACACACACACATACACACATTTGACATCTTTTTGTTGATAAGAGACAACAAATGAAATGTTGGAGGAATACATGTAGAAAACATCACGTGATGTTTTTACGACATTATTTAAGACGCTGTTCTGGTTAAACGAAAAATGAAAGTCATGCGCAATATTCAGACACAAAAAACCTTTTAATAATATTCTCACCTCAAGTTGGGAATCTTTGTCGCACATTTTGTTGATGCATTTCATCCAAGTGCGCAGAAAAGCTGCCGCAGAGCCAGAAAAGAGAAATCTGTTGTCCTTTTTAATGAAAATAATCCCTTTTTCATGGTGGCTGAGAAGAAAATGGACTTACCGCAGATTTCTGCGCTCTTTCCCTCTCACTCTCTCTCTCTTTCCACATCTCTCTCTCTCTCTCTACCCTCTCTCTCCCTCTCCTTTGCAGACGTAGAGCGCGCGTCTCAGCTCCACAGCAGAAGAGAGAACCGTGAGAATTATTCAGAAACTTGAAGGGGAAAGAAAAAAGCCAACTTGTTTGCAGCTGTTGGAGCTCATCAGGCGTGAAGCGCAGCGCAGCCGCTCCACTCAGGTACAGAGAGACGCTGTTATTGTAGGAATGTGATGAATGCCTTTATCTTCCATCTGAGGGGGGATAACAGCGCAAGGTGTGTCCGATTCTGTCAGGGGATTTGTGCGTAAAAAGCCTTCCGTTGCGCATTTGTTTTCGGTGCGCATGACAGTTGAACGTAGTGCAGCTTTTTGACACATGAAAACAATTTTCTCACTGATGTGTTTGATGTTACCTTTTATTCACAAATATAATAAACCACCGCCTGTTTTTACAAATGTGACTAAATGAAAAACTAAATGAATGTTTATTTGTCGGGTGTTTGGTGACGCAGCATGTGGAGGGCAGAGGGAGAGGGCACCTTCATTTCTACAGTCTGTGCCGGGCTGAAAGGAGCCATGAAAGGGGATTTAAAACATATTTTGGCCTTGATCTGCTCCTCGAGATGAGTCATGCACAGATGGAAGGGCATGAGAGTCATTTTCTCATCCAGCTGTCTCAGGCCCCCATTTTGTTGATGTGATATCATCGCATGCATCCACTTCATCTTTTTTCATTTTTTTGTTTAACGTGTGAACCCATTTTTAGTTCGCAGTTTCCAGGATTTGTAAAAAAGATGCATTTAAACCTGAAAAATCTGCTCTGAAGTGAGAATGAGAATATTATGTAAGAGCGATTTACATGGTAATTTCATACAGTTAAAGAATAAAAAGACTCCGAAAGATGTTTAGTCTTGCTGTGGAATAACTGGGTGTTTCTAAACATGCACATCTGTGTGGTATCAGGGGCGTTTGCAGTGGGGCCTCCATAGATTCGCAGGTATTGATTAGATTGATAGTTTAAAGGCTGGGTCGCCTTTTCAGGTTTTTCAAGCTGGTCCTGCAGGTGTGGGTGCAGGGTGCATTCTCCAGCAGCTCATACAAGAAAGGGATGCTGGCATGCTGAGGTATTCAGGGCTGTTTAGGTTGGGGCTTCTGACATCAACTTCAGCTGCAGGAAATCTGAGATCATTTCACTGTAAGGAGATGGTAACTTTCATTTCCACTTCAAAGTTAGTTCTGATCGGTTTATATGTGGTTGATCTAGTTTTCTTCTTTTTCCTCTGAAACACTTCAGACATGGAAGCTCTTTAGTCTTCATCAGTTAAAGCTATAAATGGTTGTTTGTTGACAATTTAAAATCCAGCCAAGATGAAAAATCAACCTTAGGAACCATTTTTTACCATCAAGTTATTTAGGTAAGTCATGTTTATTTATACAGCACATTTCCTGTTAAGTGTTTACGTTAAAAGATTACAAAAAGAATCAAAAAGTAGTAAAAGGCATAGTAACAAATAGCCAGCATCATTAAAAAAAACAAATATCACAAATTGATATGATTAAAAGATAGGTTCAAAATTACGGTGCAGATTTATGACTGCATGAGAACAGAAATGCTTTGAACTGGTAGTAAAAATCTCTACATTTGGTGAAAGTTTCATCTCTACTGGCAGTTTGATCCAGCAGCTAAAAGCTGCTTCTGCATGTTTGCTCTGGACTCTGGTCTGGACCAGCTGACCTGAGTCACCTTAAAACTGGTGTGATGTGTTCAGATCTCTTAGTCCTGCTTAAAACTCCAGCAGCAGCATCTGGATGAGCTGCAGATGTTTAATGCTCTTCTTAGGAAGTCCTGTTTGACCATTATGTCTACTGGAGATGGATGTGTGGATGAGTTTCTCCTGGTCTTTCTGGGATAAAAAACTGCTGTTATTCTGCTCATGTTTCTGAAAAAACTTGACTTAAATTTTATTGAAGTGTTTTCCAACCCCTGCCCTGCATGTTCTAGATGTTGTCAGACTAATGGATCCGTTACAAGCCTGTTAACGAGCCATTCTTTGCAACCAGGTGTGATTAAGTCCAGAAACATGCTGGGCAGTGGAACTTGTGGGCTGGAACTGAGAAACATTGATTAAATTGTCTAATATATTATCTAATGAGATTCCGCTCCTCTGTTTCCCAGAAAATGAGCAGCTCTCTGGAAAAAGCGGTGGCTCAGAAGAAGGAGGCCATAGAGGCGGTGATGGATATGTTTGAGCGGGGGGCGGAGGTGTTGGCGAGCGCGGTGGGCGAGCTCTTTCCTCTCTGTGAGGCGGCTGCTCCGGTCCTGCGGCTGGCCTTGGACAACGTCCAGAGTAAAGAGGTCTTCTACGTGAAGGAGCAGTTCCTGGCGGTGAGGAACAAGCTGGACGTTCTCTCCGGCCAGCTGGAGGACATTGACTGCGAGATCAAGAAGGGGAAGCTGGACTGGCAGTACTTCAGCGTGGAGGAGAACATCAGGAACCAGTTCCGGAAGTATATGGACATCTTGGAGGCAAAGCAGCAGTTCAAGGAGGTGAAGACGAAGCTTTTCTTGGAGCACTTTGCTAAAACTGGAGGAGAGAAGAACCTGTTTGTGCTCTACGATGCTCTGATGGGGACCAACAGCTTTGGAGAGTCCATCTTAGAGCTGGTAGAAAGGTAGATATGATCATGTTTATAGTATTTAGATATTAGCTCTGATGACGAACTCTAAGGAAGGGGCTGTGTTTTGCAGGTATGTGGCGAGGAATCGTCGTCTCCTGGAAGATTTCTGTGTTCGGATGAAAGAGCTCTTCTGCTTGGGCCTGATTGCTCTGCTGGGCCACTGCGCTCTGACTCTGCAGAGCCAAGACGAGGAGCAGGACAAGATCCAAGAGTGGAGCAGCAAAATAGAAGAAGTGGAGTCTAGGATGAAGACGAGGATAGAGTCCTGCATCGCTGCCTTCCCGGAGCAAGCTAAGCTGGACGCCCAGCGGCTCCTGCAGGAGGCAGAAGGGCCCGGCCTGCAGGAGACGACGCAGCAGCTTCTGGAGTTCCTGGTGAAGAAGTACGACTGGGTGTGCTGGTCGGTGCGGCTGATCAACCATTCAGGCAGCACCTACCGCAACTGGCGCGCCGGGGAGCATTTTCACCACGTGGCCGGACAGAACTGGTTCGAAGTGCTTCAGGTGAACAACATCAACCTGGTGGTGTCGTACAGCAGCAGCCCCCAGCCCGTGCCCCGCGACAGCGTCCTGCAGAGCATGGAGGGCCAGGGCAGGAGGGGCAACGCCCCCGTGGTGGTGGAGGTGCTGCAGAAGCAGCTGAACGGGTTTGTGGTTCACGCAGTCAGCCGCCACAAGGAGTCTGCAGCTGCATGGAGCTTTCCGGAAGACTGCCACTACTGGGAGAGGCACAAGAACGTGGCTGTCTGTGTGCACTCCGAGTAAAGCTGATGACTTAGAACATCTGGATTTATTATGATCTGTTTTCCCCTACAGTCCCCCTTCCACCCATTTATTTGATAGGGACAGTGCATATTAAAGAACATCTGTGGAAACAGATGTAAACGTGCCGGATTATAAAGCATATTTGCATCTGTAGTCCGTGGCAGGTGCAGAACCATCATTCCACTTTGCATGCAGTCACTCACCTCACTTTACAGTATCAGCAGCAAATGCAAAGGTATCCAAATATTAGGAATGAGTCTGGCGAATAAAATTCCAGAACCATGCAGACACACATGAAGTGCTCCTTTTGATTATCGTCCCTGCCTCATTGTTAGATTAGTGATGCCATTGAAGTGTGAAACGGGATAAGGAACAAAAACATGCATTTAGCATCGAATGTTAACATTATTCTTTTCTTTTCTGTCACATTATAAACCAGAAAGTTTCGGCATCTGGTCTCATAAGAAAACATGTAACAGGTTTGTCTGAATCCTCAGAGTCTGGCAGAAAAGCTGCAGAAAAGCTGCAGAAACTGTGCGATGCTGACGTTTTATTTTGAAGCTGGTGTTTCTGTCTGTGTTCATATCCCGTCCTGTATTTACTCATAAGCAACCCTAAAAGATGCCAACCAACTGCAACAGGAAGTGAAGATGAAAAATGAACAACAATCAGTTTACAGCTGGAACGTGATTTTCATCCACTTCGTCCACCTCCTTATGAGGATTTCTGTGTAATTATTTCCAAAAGAAGGCAAAACCTTGATAATGGGCCAAAGTTCCAGTTTGATGACAGTTTCACGTGATGCCAAACAAAACATTTTCTTATTGGAAATAAGCTTGGAAAAACTCTGAGGAAGGCCATGGTCAATATGAATAAGTAATATAAAGGCATTTTATATGTTAAAGGAGAATTCCGTATAGTTTTATTTAAATATTCAGTTTTCTCAGTCGCTCCTTTCCAGGCGTCGTCGGCCAGAAAAGCTTTTCTAAAATGGCTTGAATTAATTAATTTTATTACCTGTTTTTGGATTTGGTCGTTACAATGAATTTAATCAATTTAAGAAGCAGATGAAAAACATTTCCACTGGATTATGTGAAACCATCACAAAGGAGTGTTTATATGTTTTAGTGAATAAAACAGCTGCTTCTGAAGAAATTAGGTGGTGGTGTTAAAGGTATGATAGCCCTTCACTTTCTTCTTTTACTCTTGGCTTAAAAACCTTTTGCTTTAAGTCTTACTTTAGTCACACTTCCATTAATTGTTTGAGTATTAAAGCATCCTTCTTCAACTAAATGGCAGACCTAAGATTAACCCTTCTGCAAAAGACAATTTAAAGGAAATTTTTAAAAATATTCTACAATTTAAATATAAAATATAATATACAATATAAACGTGTAAATATAAAAACAGCCAATAAAAAATAATTAATTCTTGTGGAAATGAAAATGAATGCGGGACAAAAAATAAAGGAGGTTAAAATATAGATGTAAAATTAATTAATTAATTAATTAATACATTCATTAAAATGTAAAAAAAAAACATATTTATTCTTTTATTTCAGATTATGGGAGATTTGGCCCTCTATACTTACAGCTTGTCCTGAATTTAACAAAAGCATTAAATAATAATCAGTATTCCTTCAAATAAAAGTTTATCATGAGAACAGGTGTCCACCTGGAAAAACTCCTCAGTCGATCCTTCCTTTCTTTATTATGCTAAATATGTAAATTACAGTCAAGTAAGTGTATGTTTAAATAATGTAAAAGTACTAACAACATATATTATGTAAGCCTCTGAACACATCCGTGCTTTATAAACGAACAGCTTGGCTTATTGTCGGGGTTTTCTCTCGGCTGCACTCGGTTATGCTGCAGAAAGCTTCTGCACCTCCGGCTCTGAAGAGGTTTTGCTGAGGCTGCATCCGCGGCACCGTGCTCCCATTTTCCTTCTGCTCTGCAGGCTGGCCTACATAACTCTGAGAGGTTGCTTCATCAGGCGTGAAAAACAAGAGGCTCAGAGAGTTTGGTGCTGGAGTCCCGATAATGTGCCTTGTGTTCTAAAGAGTCCAACCCCTCTAAGGCTGGCAGTCTCCACTGGGAACCAGTTCTGTGCCTCTAACTACGTGATACCCTGGATGAGTTTCACCTGCAACACTCTCCATGTGTGCATTTCTTGCAGTGATGAAAACTTATTGTGCACTTTTTATGTGTTTTGTGATGCACACTAAACATGACAGCTTGTATGTTAACTAATAATCCACTTATTTAAGCCACATCTTTTTCCATATTCTCTTAATAAAACAGGTGCATGATGAAGGATTGGCCCAGCTGTGATGCTTTGTAACAATTACTGACTAAACAAACAGTAAATGGATGTGTAAACATGTGTAATCTAATATCTGCCTCTCTGTACAAATGTGATTTACGCAGCGCTGTCGGTGCCCGTGTACATTTAAACCGGGCTGTGCACCCTCAGCAACAGGGACTCGGGCTAATTTAATTGGTATTTACACATAAGTCAGCATTTCCTGACCACAGCTCTGGTTTGATAGGCTATGAATAACCTCTGGCTGAGCTGATCTCCTGCAGACCAGCAGCAAAGTGCTTGGCTTAGCAGGATACTATCACTCTTAATGGTCTGTGTAGGTGCAGAGCTTGTAGTCATCATTTCCTATCTCAGTGGATCTGCAGAGTTTTTAGCCGCTCGGCCTCTCGGTCGTAAATCAAGCCTGTCGTGTTCAATCCTGAGTTATTTGTAATATGCAGCGCAGAGCTGGAGGAAGTGGAAAACAGCTGCTGGTTTGAACGATGGGAGATGGCAGAGATTTGTTCTTTTATTTGCAAATCTGGAAAAAACAAATTGACATATCACTGGCCATAATTTTTATTGATATAAGCCTTTAATTCAGAAAACGTTGCTTGTGTTTGTCTGAATCTATTCAGAATAAAATGTGCTTCATTTCAACATAAACTGACATCACCTACTTTCAGATTCTCACCTGTTTGACAGCAGAGTGGAGCAGCAGCTTTCAGTCCTGAACTCCCGGAAGTTACAAGTTTCAGTGTGGCTGTGTAAAATAGTTTTGCATCATGCAAAATCCCCCCACACACCATTCACTTTCTGCTTCCTGCTCCATGACAACATGATGTATTGTGTTTATTTGGTCTCTTACCAGGATAAGAAGGCTCATGCAGGGATTGACACCCATAAGAAAATGCTCTTTATATTGATTCTGCTTTTCAAGTTCCTCTCTAAACATGCATGAGGAGAGTAAAATATGGTGCATATGTTATGTAAGATGCAGTCCTCTACAACAGCCTTCATCTATCTGCCTCTTTATTAGGTCCACCCTACCAATAGTGGGTTGATGCCCTTTTTAATTCCTGGTGTCATAGATCCAACATGTTGGTGGAGACCTTCCTCAGAGGTTCTGCTCCATACTGACATGACAGCATCACATCTATGATGAGAATCTTCCATTCCACCACATCCCAAATCTGTAAAACTGGACTGAGATGTGGTGGCTGTGGAGTCATTGATAATAACAATAATAAAGTTCTGATAATGCTTCTCCCTGTGCCACCACATGTTAGGACACGTCTGACCCTGCAGGGTACTTCCTCTGTGTGTGATGACTATTTGCTCATCTAAACAGGAACAATAAAGTTTTCATCTGGGCATCAAAAAGGTATGATTCAGTTTGGCTTTACGTTGTTGATTTTTGGTTGTGTGTTTGTTTTTTACATATTTTAGTCTCATGATTTTCTAAAAAACTCTAAAAACGA
The DNA here is from genome assembly GCA_037177035.1 of Craterocephalus eyresii. Lineage (NCBI taxonomy): Eukaryota > Metazoa > Chordata > Actinopteri > Atheriniformes > Atherinidae > Craterocephalus > Craterocephalus eyresii. Next base: position 1,355,711 of record JBBBVT010000006.1, on the reverse strand, counting down.
GTCAAAAGCCAGCTTGTTGTTCTCTTCAGTGTAAAAAAAACACTTTTTTGAAACTTTGAATGTCATAAATTAAACAATTGGGGCATATTTAGTATTAAAACTAACAAGGAGAATCACCAAAGCATGACCCTCATTGGACCACTGGCATTTTGAGGTGTTGACCTAATATTAGGGAGCTTTTTAAAAATAATTTTATTGTTTTTTGTTTTTTTAAAGCTATTTGTTGCTGCCTTTTACAACTTTAAAATGCCTTCTTTGCATCTGTTCTGCTTTTAATGTTTTATGTACAGCTTTCTGAATGATCTGGAACAGAGAATGTGCTGTAGCTTATAAATAAACTAGCCGTCAGCAGTGCAGGATGATTTTTTTTAAATATTAAAAAATGATGAGCATATATAATATATTCATTATCATCGCTGTTCCTTTAAATAGAATAAACATCTAAATAAAAACAAAACCATGGAAATTGTGACGTCATTGCCCAGATATTCAGCACCTGCTGGTTATAAACCTCGCAGACAGACAGGTGACTAACAGTCCGTAACATCAGGACTTTAATCCTTCTCTGAAACAACAGAAGCGCAGACAGACGGGTGCGTCAGACGCAGACCACTGAGATGTCTCAAACTGCTCCAACTGGCTCGTTTACCTGCCAGAAATCTCGCGGGGGTTTTCCTTTGCTGGCTCTACAAGCGTTCAGCGTTTCCTCTGTGTGCTTCCTGTGTATCTGCTCTGTGAGCCAGTGGATTCATTAGCGGTTGTGTGGGCTTTGCTAGGTAACAACTATTGATCCGAGAAGCTCTCCTCCTGCATAAAAGGCTCTGGCTGTGGTAGCCCGTCAATCCGGGCTGTCATTATGGGAAGATCCACTGCAGACGTCTCAGGCAGCAGAAGCCAGAGATGCTCGGCTCTGCGGTTAGAGGAAAGTTAAATTATGAGGGTTTACAGAAAGGAAAGAGCGGGATGTTAGAAGGAATGCTGCTGGACGGGGTTTGCAGACAGAGGGCGCTGTTGGCTCAGACAACTGAAGATAAGCCTGAGAGAAATGAGCCAAACGTGAAAACAGGTTGTAAAATGTTTATACAGATATTATTCATCTTGTTTCAGAAGCACATGGTGAAATTAAAGCAAAGCCCCGAGGACGAAAGTATGGTTTAACTTTTCTACTGATGGACAAGCAATGGAAGAAGGTTTTATTCAGTGACAGTGAAACAGAAAGCTATTATTGGGAACCTTTTTAATAGAAAAAACTGATTAGAAACTCTCCTAATTAAAAACAGAAACAGAAACATCCTTGTTTCCATCAAGCTGAGTCTCCAAAAGAAGACAGCAATATCAATATTTCATAAACAAATGAAAGAGAGGATGGATGGGAGCATCGGAGAGGCCCTGGAGGGGAGAGCCAATCAATGGTGGGGTAGCTGTGCCCGCCAGCTCCTGCAGGATAACACCATTAGCCATCAGTCCGAGTGGAGCATCGACCAGCCGGCTGCTCTCTGAGTGGACTAATCCAATAAAAAGCATTGAAACATTTGTTCAGTGACACACTGGCTGCAGGTCTCAACCCAGAACTCAGGCCTGACTTATTTTTATGGTTCTGTTGTTTCTGCTGGCAGCAAATAGTCGCTTGCTGTCATATTAAGTTTTAGAATATAATAAATCTCCATCTTATAAAGTTTTAAAACGCAAAGTGCTCAATGTTGCAGACACATTCTGACAGGATCAGGTTCATAACCTTGGCCCAGAGGATGTTTTAGCATAGACTCAGTGAAAGGGTAAGTGTGTGATCACCGGCTCAACAACCACTTCTCTAAGTTACGTTACAGTATTTTAATCAAAAAGGATTCGGACCAGATGGCCTGAGTATTTACTGGAACCATCTCTGGGGTTTTCAGAGAGGTCTGAAGGAGAGAAAATATGTAGTTGTAGATGTCAGGGGTCAGAGGAGACTGGACAGACTGGCTGGAGATGATTGATGCACCTGTTGTCACTGGTGCATCATCCAGTAACAGTTAGCATCTCTGACGGGCTCCAGCAGCAGGAGACACACCTGTCGGCTAAGAACAGGAAACTGAGGCTACAATTCACCCAGACTCACCAGAACTGGACTAACTGGTCTGATGAGTCTCCATGTTCAAATGCTGGGCTCAGAATCTGCTGGAAGCATCATGAAAACATGGATCCATCCTGTGTTTGGGCCCTTTAGTCCCAGCATGGCCTGGTTTAAGCAGCACGGCCTACCTGATCCTGCTGCTGACCATGTCCATCCCTTCCTGAGCCCAGTGGAGCATCTTCTGATGCTGCTTCCAGCAGGATGATGCTCCATGTCACACAGCTCAGACCATCTCCAACATGACTCCACAGCCAGCATCTCAGTCCAGTAAAGCACCTTTTATCATGGTCTAGGGCAGAGCTAGGAGGCAAGTTAGGTCCTAAAGAGTTGTGTTTGTTGCAACACATGGATTGAGCTGGATGAGCTGATGGATGATTTAACTTTAGTCAGGTGTGTTAGAGCGGGGAAGCATTTCAAACCTGCATGACTAGACCCTCAGGGAGCCAGCTTGCCTCCACTCATGTCTGTCTGTCTGTCTGAGTTTTCTTGTTTTATTTTGCAGTTATCCCTCTGTGTGTTCACATCCTGGTCACTACACCTGGTCTTCATTCGGTTTTTTTTTTCACGTGGGCTGCATTTCTTTTGTCAAAGCCAGATCCTTGTCATGGTGTGCATGTTGCTTCCCTCATCATCTCAGTCCTGCTTGTTTCCATCTATCCTCTTCCTTTTTTTTGGTGATCTTTGTATCCTGCTGTGGAAGGAACTTTTCTTATTCCACATTAATCCGTCAGTTCCTCTGTCGTGTTTTTGGCTCCGGCAGTGCACCCTTACAGCTATGGGATGTGGTGGAACGGGAGGTTCTCATCATGAATGGAGCAAAATCTCTAAGGAGTGTTTCCATCACCTTGTTGGATCTATCACACCAAGAATGAAGCAGTTCTGGAGGAAAAAGGAGGCCCAGCTTAGTTCTGTAAGGTGGACCTGTTCAGCTGCTGGCAAAGCATAAACACACGTCTGCAGCGCCTCAACATTTCCCTCGTGTTCTCCAGCACTTTCTTCTCTCCTCTCCTCTGATGCCCTTTCCGTCTGCCTCCCCTCCGCGGCCCCATGAATTCTCATGAAACTGAGCGCTGCTGCTGCAGTCTGAACTCCAGCTGATTCCTCTCTCCTTCATCTGCTGCAGGTCAGCGGGCCTGTCGGGCCTGAGGAATCTCCCATTATTCATGTTCTCCTCATCACCTCATTCTTTGGTGTTTGGTGGCTGCTGCCTCTACTGTTCACTCTGCCTTTTCTCACCTTACTAGTCTTCTTAGAACACAACCCTCCCCCAAATGTGCCCCAAAAAAGAAAAACTTCCACCCGTTGTGATCATCAGGACATAATTAGACGTTCTTGCTTGA
>JBBBVT010000006.1:1331057-1348766 GCA_037177035.1 Craterocephalus eyresii | reverse complement strand
GTGTGTGTGTGTGTGTGTGTGTGTGTGTGACTCAAACTGGGCAAAGTTCAGCTGTAAGTGGGACTCTTATGAAGCCATTCATGGCACGGTGATAAAAGTAATTTTTAAAGGAGGACTTTAGTCTCTGGATCCAGCCGTAGATAAGCAGAGAGCGATCGTCCAGCAGCTCTGTAGGTTCGCTTTTCCATGGAAGCTCTTTCCTTTTGTCTCTGCGCTGCCTTGACTTCTTTAAACAAAGTGATAGTGAAATCTGTCATCAGGCGCCCTGTTTTCTCTGACCTGGAAACATCTGGAGAGGGAAAAACCGGCGTTACTCAGAAAGTAAACACCCCTTTCAATAACCCAAACTATGGACATTCCTGAGAGAATACAGCGTGTCGACTTCATCGTAAAAAAAAACAAACTCTCAAGGACAGTTTGGATGCAAACAAGAGCTTCCATGTCTGACATTTCATCTCATTGTGTGGCGAACATGTGTGTGCCTGTGTGTGTTTGTGGAATTCAGAGGATAGAAGCTGACTTTGGTTTGGATCTGAAGTGTTTATCCAACTTTATTTCTACAGCAACGTTTACAGCAGATAGCCCATTCATGGTCACAATACCTGGGATGATGAGAGGCCTTTTAATGAAAATGAGTTATGTCTGTATTCTGGTTGGGCTTTCATATTTAGCAAGCACCATCTGACCTGTTATTACATCCCAGGTCGACGGTGAGTTGAGATAGTCGAGTCTGTCATGGATGACAGACTTTAAAAGGTTTCGGTGTGTATTTGTGGCTGTTTAGGGAAAGAATCTGTAAACTTCTTCAGACAAACTTGCCATGTATGATGGCCTGAATTTGAACTAAAGTTCATAATAGAAGCACAAGGCAGAAAATAAATAATGAAATGTTGCTTATTGGTGTCTGACAAAGTCAGAAACAAATAATGTCCAACAGGCAGAGGGAATAGTTAATATAAGAGTAGAAATAAGCAGCAAGGGGCTTTTTATGCACCATTACCTGCTCTGTTTAAATGCCAGCAGCAGGATGGTGGCAAAGCTAACCTTGTTAACAGGATATTTTACATCATTACTCATAAATCAGCCATTCGCCAAACAGACTGCAGAACGGAGGCGTCAGAGAGAAAAATGTCTTACTGCAGACGTGTTGACTCGTCCTAGCAGTCATTGCATTCCAGTCAGAGGAAGGTTCTCCTTTATACAACGGCAGGACCTTCACTGTCAAAATGTGAAAAATAATTATTGCTTTATGTTCCCAGTAGCAGCCAGTTTTGTAGTCGGTGGACAAATGATAAGAATAGTGAAAGTTGCTTTTTCTATTAAATACCAAAGTACTGTTAAGAAAGTTAAAAATAAAAGTTCTAAATAAGAGTCACGAGAGCAGACACATCGCATAAGATGAAATTAAAACTAAAAAAGTACAAACTAATAACTAAGACTCATATTTTACATGGTGTTATATGGAAAATTGGGTTTAATGGACTGATCAAAACAACATGGAGGCTGTGATGCTGAGGGCTTGCTTTGTTACATAATCTTGGTTCTCAAATGTTGGATCACTCTTTCAGTCTTTTTTAAAAAGGAAATGTTTGATCTTTGCCAGCTGTCTCAGGTATAAAAACCTGTTTTTTTACCACCACCCTGATCTATGCTAAAATCCCCGTTCATAGCAGAGATAGACTCAGACACAGAAGCACACAGAAAGAAACTGCTCAAGTCAGACAAAGCAATTTTTAGAAAAAAGAATTTCTTTTAAAGTTTTTTTCTAATTATCTATTTTTATAACTAGTGTTACATTTTCTCCTTAATTTGCTGCTGGAACAGGTGGACTCCGCCCTGTGGGATGAATAAACATCCCTCTTATCTCCGATTTCAGCTGATGAGTCATCCAATGGCTTGTTCTCTTTGTCCTCTGCATCCCATTGTGTGTTTTTTTATTTGACTTTTATTTTTGCCCATGGTAAATGAAGCTCATGTAGCTCATAATTCTGAAAGAAAGAGTAAGGCCATACTGGAAATGCAACCCAAACTCCTGTAAACTAAACTAATAAGCCCAATTGTTGTTGTCTATAATAAGGTGACCTTGCAACCCAAATGCTGCATAAACCAGAACTACTTTTCTCCTGTAAATCAGATGCTGTGAAGGAAAACTAAGATGAATGTTTAGAAAAGTGAAGCTTTTTTCCCCCATAGTAAATTACATTTAACTTAACTGCTTCCTGGTTCAAGTATGACTTTACTGTCAAAGTCTTTGTCATTCTTCATTTTGCTCCTTTATGATTCGGTAAAACAAGTAAAAATGTAGATAAAAATGAGATTTCTATCAACATTTTACTTGTTTTCACTGGAACTACACTGGCTGCAAATAACAGATAAGTAATGATATGAATGGCTTGGTCCACTAACTCTGGTCAGCTTATAAATGAGCTGAAATGCAGAACTAAAGTGTCAGTCAACTTAACTTAATGTTTCCAGCCGTCCGAGATAATGTTAGCCCACTGGTCAGACCTTCCCCTGTGGAGATCAGACCCAATCAGATTAGTCACTTTTATGTTATATCAGGGCAGCCATCTTTTATTGACTCTGAATCTGACAAACTGGACTAACAACAAGCTATTCTGGTGGAAATAAAATAAATTGTTACGCTTCTGATTGCTGCTTTTAGGTTAAACACGGTGGCCTCCATAGTCCCAAAATGGTGTGTTTTAAGCAGCACAGCCTACCTGGCTTTTGCTGCTGACTATGTTAGCCAGTAGAGAGGTGTGGAAAGGTGGGGAATTTTATAACATGCATACTTCTTCCCTTCCCATGTTTCTATAATGAGCTGATGCTGTTTATAGTATTATTATTTTTCTTTATGATTATTTTGTTCTTGCATATATATTCTAAATGTCATTTGAAGATAAATTCAATTAAAAGTTCTATTCAGAGTTAAAATTAAGCATGAGGATAGACTGAAAATGACTCATTTAATCCAAATAGAGAGTAAATTCTACAAAATGAATAAAATATATTAGAATTAAATTTGAAAAGATGATAGTTCTGCTCCTTATGTCTGATCTCCTCAGACGATTACTGTCTGATCCGTGAGCTAACATTAGATCAGAAGTTTGGAAAAGTTAACTCAGTTCTGCATTTTTCTTCAGTCCTTGCTACTTTTAGCCTGGTTATAATTTACATGGATCAGTACTGTAGAACAAACAGGTTCATTTAATACAGTCAGTGGTTAAAGCTGGGCTAACAGCTAGGCTAAAGACTAACAGTAGAACAAAGTAGGCTGTATGTTAGCTTAAAGGGCATCTGTGTTTCCATGGCATTTAACTCTAAACAACTACAGCATTCAGTTTCAGAGCAAGAAACCTGCTGAATCAGATAAAGCACAGTCAAATTAGCTCTCTCCTCCGGTGATGCACCACACGTTAGCACCAGGCATCTGAGACACACAGACCAGTCAAACCCACCCACATTTGTTTTCCCATGACAGGTTGCCTAATCCAGGATAACTGTAAATCCCATCCTTCCCACCGACAACTTTCAGTTATGAAGCAATCCTTTGGTGCTCTAAAAATCTCATGTTTGTTTTCAGTGATGTCAGCCTTTTGATTCGTGATGTTTTTAGATAATAAGTTGATTTAGGCTGAGCTGTTTTCCATGAACACAATCATCTGGCTCTGTGTAACGCTCCAAGGAACATTTTTTAATGTTCTGCAAAAGATTAACAGTTTTTTTAAGAGTCTGACATCTTTAACATCCTCTGTGTTGATCTTGCGTCTTTAGCGTGTTTGATTAAAGCCCTGCTCATGAGTAAGAGATTTCTTTTGGTTTATAACTGATTATTTCAACATCAGGCTCTTTCAAGAAGAGATGTGTATCTTGTGCTGTGGGACGAGTCGGCGGGTCCTTTCCTGTGAGCAGAGGAGACATCTTGTGACGGGGAGCAAACACTAGCCATTGACCAAGGTCAAACAGATAATGGCCAGTTGCCTCTTTGCTAAAGGAAGTCATTTATCATTTAAGCTTCCATGAGGGACTGGATTTTGTCATTTAATGTTCCTCCAGTTCACAGCTATGACTTTAAAATATGACTTTATTTTCTTTCCTATGCTGCTCATGTAAATACAAGTCAACAATATGAAAGAAAGTTCCTCTTTTATCCAGAAAGTGAACAAATAAGAGCAGTGCCAGCTGCAGCACATGCTGCAAATGCACCAAAAAATAAAAAATTTCAGAAATGATTTTGTATGCTGAGCCTGCTGAGCCGACAGACTGAGCAGCACGATGCCTGCAGAGCTCTCTGCCTCAGCTGGCTATCATTATCGCACACATTTCAGCCACGTTTCCACCTGATGGGCCTGAAACCATAAACAACAAAGGCAAAAACTTTCCAAAAATCTCACTTTCCAATGGTGCTGGAGCCAGAGCGTGTTTAATGGGACGCGTCGTTTGATCGGTTAAAAGCTGCAAATGTAAGGACACTGAGTGAGTTTGTGTTTGCAGATCACTGAAACAAATAAGAGGTCTTTCCAGCTGTGTGACGTCACGCTCGGGCCCCGGCTGCTGTACCACCCATCGTGCTGCATACCGTTGAGTCTCTGCCAAAGCTGCCCTACGCTTTCTGATGGTTCCATTCGAGACAAGTGTGAGATCTGACAGCAGGACGACACAGGAACAAGGCTGTGGCGGCGGACACAATCTGCACAGCTTCGATTTGACACAGCATTCCTACTCTTCCTGCCTTCTTTTAAATCCATTAAATGGCATGCACAGTTGATTATTAAGCAGAAAGGCCACGAGATCGAGAGCTCTGGTTGTCATGGCGTTTACTCAGAAACACAGTCTTTTTCAGTCTGAGCTGTGTCAAACCGATTCAGAAAGCTCAGCCCCTGCAGGGCAAATGTCATCCCTCTTTGTGATGCGTGAATCCATCAAATGATCAGAGTCAGAGGGAAGTAGGTCAACTTTCAAAAATATAAATCTGAGTTTGGATTTAAAGAGTACATCAATCAGAATATCCAGGACAAAGAGTCAAAGTTAAGGATTACAGTCGGTGAGGAATCCAACCTCCTCAATGCACCTGATGGAATCAGACGATAACGTTGCTATAAACATCTTAGCAGCCTTAACGTAAATGAAAACTCAACATGCAAACGAGACAGAGAACAGACAGGAAGCTAGTGGTTGGTATGCTCTGCACAGCAACACTTCCTTCTGCAACCAACATACTGTACAAACATCAAAGTTGGGCATACTGAGGTATCTTTAATGGTAGCCCTTTTACACAAACACAGGAAACCAGCGACTGCCGTCTGTGCAAGAGAATGACAGACAAAATAAGACAATTCCAGATGATGAAAACTTAAATTCTCTTAGCACAGCCTCGCATAAGTTGGAGGGACCAGTGCAGTGTCCATGGCAACCTGTTTGAGCCACAACAAGAGGGGTTTTGTCCCTGATGGGCTGCTCGGCTGAGCTCTGCTGTGACTGGTCTCCTTTTTATTCTCTGCCTTCTTTCTCTTTGTGTCTTTCCAACACACATGCATAGAGTGAAAGAGAGAGAGAGAAACCAGCCTCTTTTTTCCAGTTTTCCCAGGGTGCATGGTGTCCCTGCATGGGGGAGTGTTTACAGGAGGTTATCTGTCTCAGTGCCGGCCCCTCATCCCTCTGGAGTAGGTTTTGGTGGAATGCTGGATGGAGGAGTTCCAAAGGGGGAGTGACGAGAGACAGACACTGAGAAAGGGTGAGAGAGAGAGAGAGAGAGAGAGAGAGAGAGAGAGAGACTATATATGTATATCCCAAGAAAGCTGGTGCTCATAGGCACAGCTGGACTCCTGGATAACTGGACTGCAGCCCGTTGGATATTTAACTTTTAAAAAAGGTGAGTTATGATCATTTTTCCTTCAGTCAGCATCTCCATCCTCAAATTTCTTAGTTTTTTTGCATAATTTTTGATTTTCTGTCAAAAGTAAAGGAAAGAACTCAACCTTTGGAGCCATGAAGGATTACTTTTCCCTGCTCAGCAAAATCTTTGAAGATATATTCAATTTTTCCTTTAATGTCAGCTCCTTTTATAAAAAAGGAGAAACTCCCCAGTTTGAGGAGTCATGCCAAGGGTTGGGATGAGTCTTCTGGGGGGGGATGTGGTGTTGGGAAAGACGAACATACGTGCTTTCTGTTGAATCAGCCTGACCAAGGTTTGGGACTCGCCTTTTTTTTTACCCCCCTCTTACATAAACCACTTTTGGCATTAAAAATGAGAAATATTACATGTTTTTTTCACATAGAAATCAATTTCTCACCCTTTTCTGTCAATCTGTTGTGTAATTTTAAATTAAATTTTTTAAATGATGCACTTTTTTTTTTTATTCTCACCAGCTGTAAAACTCTGTAAAAATACTAAGAAAGGAAAAAGACTGATAGTATGTGACTGAATAAAGTAAATCTAATTACCACAGTGAGGAAAAAGGCTGTAAAATGACACCATTGATCTTATCTCTGTAGCATTATAGCTGATCTATGTGCTTTTATTGCACATATATATAATTTGCTATTTCTCTGAGTTTGCCTTTAAAAAAACAAACTTAACATCGAAATTAGTTTGATATTTATGATTTTATCAGGGCTGTAATGAGGGGGAAGTCTGATGAACAAGTGCAGTGGAGGGGGATTTTCTTCTCTCAGACCTGGGTGTGCCTTTCTCTGAGCTGGATATGGCCTCCAGTGAATATGAAATAAGTTAGGTCATCTCTCTTGAGCTTCTTACATTGAAAATCAAACTTCTTTTCTCAGGCAAACCCCCCTTTTTACCCATGTTGAAAACATCTGTGTTTGCTTTGGGTCTTGGCTATTGTTGGAGGAATAAAATGACATCCAAAAGGGCCAGCTCCACAATGTTGTGCAATAATTCTCACCATAATTCATGAGTACACACTCCATGTTTGATGTTTGTTCTGCACAATGTCCGTGAGTGCCACGTTTGTTAACCTTCATAATGTTTTTTTTTCTAAGTGTCAATGCCACCAAGGCTTAAAAACGAGTCCTTGTCATTAACTGAGGCTGTGAGGGTGCGGCATGAAACTGGATGCCTACATGTGCTGACATGACTTACCGTTGGCTTTATTGTAGAGTTTGTTTGTCAGGACTACGTCGTCGAAGAAGAACATTCACTCAGAGTCAGCTGATAGCTTTGGCTTTGCCAAATAAAATACAAAAATAATAAAACATGAAAACAGAGCCATATTTATCTCTGAAATTTGATAAGAATCACACTATAATGAACTTTACACGGGTTTTTTCATGTTTCTTCTCCTTTCAGGCACCAGCAAAGGCTCTCTCTCTGGAAAACATATTAGATTAGTTACTGTGACGTACTTAACGCAAAGATGAACACAGTCGCGGACTGGCTCATACAAAACAGGGACAAGATCGAGAAGGGCGTGGAGATCATGGGGCAGGCCTCTGAGGTGCTGGCTTCCACCGTGGGCCAGCTTCACCCCGTCCTAGAGGCCGTGTTCGTGGCCTCGGCCGAGCTGCTCAGCAATCCGGAGGGAAAAGAGGCTCGCTACCTGACTCAGCAGTTCGAAATGGTCAATCAAAAACTCGAGGGGATCCAAGACGAGATTGATCAAATCGCCCTGGAGCTGCAGAGGACATCGATGAACAAGCAGAACTTTGACAGAGAGGCGCAGATGCTCAGTCAGTATGAGAAGTTCCAGGATTTTGTCAACGCCAAGCCCAAGTTCAAGGAGAAGAAGAAGGAGAAGTTTATCAGTCATTACGAGAACACTGACGCTGACTTGAACTTGGATGCTCTCTACAACGCCGTCATCGGAGAGAACACCGCAGGAGACCCTATGCTCGAGACGGTCGTCGCCACCGAGCAGAGAAGCAGAAGGGCGGTGGAAGATTTCTGTGCCCGACTGAAGAAGCTATTCGTGGTGGGCATTATCGCTGTCATGGGTCACGCCGCCCTCCAGGATGGAACCGTTGGGGAGGAAATGGTGAAGAAGTGGCAAGGTCGGATGGAGGATGTTGAGACACGGATGAAAGCAGCCGTGGACGACTGTACAGAAAACTTTGCCGAACAAGCCAAGCTGGACATGGAGCACCTGCTTCAAGAGAATCCCGGCACGGTTGATCCCGAGTTCACCAAATCCCTGTTGGATTCGCTGGTGAAGAAGTACGACTGGGTGAGCTGGTCCATCAGAGCCTTCAGCGACAGGGAGCGTATTTTCTTTTTCAACTGGCTAGCAGGGAAGAAGTACCACGGAAGCGACGGAGCCAACTGGTTTGATATTCTGACCAAGAACAAGATCAAAGTGGTGATCTCGTTCTGCGTCAACCCCAAGCCCATTAACAAGGGTCAGATCCAGGAGCTGATCGAGCAGCAGAAGCTGAAAGGGAACATGATGGCGGTGGCTCTGACTTTGCGTAAGAACTTCGCCAACTGCTTGGTCCACGCTGTCAGCCATTACAAGGCAGTGGTGGAGACCAACAACTTCCGAGATGATTCTTATTACTATGGAAAACACAAACGAGCATACTTGTGCATCCACCCTGAGTAGCCTCGCAGGCACAAAATGTCTAGCTTCTTAGAGATGAATTCATGAATGTCTTTGAAGACTCAAAATTTGCATCTACATTGTCATATCTGTTGATGTGTTATCTACTCTGTTGGGGGGGGGGGGGTTCTTTGTTTTGCAACAACTTCTATTCTCAGTCTCCATTTTGTTAGCAAGTTCAGGGTTGGAAATTATTGAGCCATAGATCTCAATGCCAGCTTTGTCTTCATGTTGTGATAAGTATATGCGTGATCTGGGTATTAATCAGATTGGGAGGGTGAAACAAAATCAGCTGGCTATCTGCCAGACAATTTGACTTTCATTTGTACCAACCTACCCTTGGACACTGTCAAGAACCAATGAGCACGGCTGATTCATGGCAAGATTAGATGTTTATGTGCTTTTCGCATCACTGTGATGACCTGTATTGTAAAAAGCATTTGAACATTCAGGACATGAATAATGAAATGCGATTGTTTTTTTGTTTTTTTTAAAGAACTGCCAGGCTTGATATGATAGGACTATATTTACAGTTTGGAGAAATGTTTTATTTGCTTGCTTGTGCTCCCATGTCCACCACAGAAAACAGTTTGCTGGAATAAAAGGGTAAAACCTTGGCTACTACTCTAACTACGCTTAAATTGTCCAAAAGCTAAAATCAAATGAATGTACACTGACAGCAACAAAACTCATTTAAAATGTTTTACGTTGCTAATTCATAACCTTTGCACTGACTTATAGAGGCATACGCTGAACTACTGCCCCCTACTGGAAGCAGGAGGGGAAAACAACTCATAAAAGTGTTTCATGTCAAAGAAAATGTCATTTCTGGTGTTTAAAGCCACAGAGTCAAATGCCTTCATCAGCCTGTAAATATGTTCAACATTTTCAAATGTACAAGTGTACGAGTTTGACACCCAGATGCATTTTTTCACTTCTATTTTCTGTTCTTTCACCAACGCAACAAAGCTTCGCTACACCTTTGTCACTTCCTAGTTAGGTTAGGGGAACACCAATACTTGTTTAAAATAATAAATTAGAGCCCATCATAGTCAGGACTTTATTCTTTGTACTGTGCTGCCACCTCCCTAATAAAAGCCGTATTGACACTTATGGTGCACTTTCAGTATTTGCCACTAGAGGTCATCTAGTCTTTGAACGTAATTTTGTGTAATTGCTACCTGCATGAAGAAAATTACCATGGTGTCATTTTCTTAGGGGGAAAATAGTCTAAATTCCACAGGATTATGTCATTCTGTGGCTGGGAGCAGTGACTTCAAAGCGTCTTTACACAAAACCTGAGAAGCCCAAGCTAGTCAGTCTGTACATGTTGGCATTTGCGTGGCTTAAACAAACAAAAGCAGTCAACCAGGGAGCTTTGTCAGATCTGGACTAGGCTGTTTTTCTGTGGTTCCAGTTTTTGTGCAAAGCTAATATCCAGCTTAGAGCACATGGGTAATATTCAAGATAAAAATGAGAGTAGTATGGATCTTATATGGGAAAGAACGCAAAGAAACTTAAAAAGCTGAGCTATAGGATGCTGGATTGCTTCATGGTGGTTTCTCAGTTGGTTTTCTATAAATTTTGCAGTACTATAAATATTTTGAAAGATCTTAATGATAAATGAAATTCTACAGAACATTGTGTTTTACACTTCTGGAAATGATCATTATGAGAAAAGGTGCAATACGGTGCTGTGGGGAAACCTTTACACAAACAATCATAAAAATGCTTCTGTATATTTTACTTTGATTTGTAATAAAATGCTAAATGAGGATGCTTTTTGTCATCATTATGATCACACGGTCACTTTAAGACACTGTTTGAGTAAAACCTTTTAAAAAGCCATCATGTTTCCCATACTTATCAGGACAAGTTCACATCACCCTTATAAAGTTTTGTTTATCAAAAGGGTGGAGGTTGATCTGTGTAGGCTTCAATAAGCAGCAAACTTTTTTTCTCTCTTCCACCACCCAACTTTTCTGTCTAACAGGGTGTGCCACTCCTCTGTAACACGAGAGCCACGACCAATAGGAGGAAGACAAACAGGCTGGAGAGTAGTTTTCTTCCGCAAACTTTCCAAGGTGAGTCCGTTTCTGATCCAAATGTTTCATTTGGTGGACTTTCAGTTTTGATGAGTGCTGCTGACTGGACTCTTCAGTTAGATATTAGTTTTATCGACTTCATTCCAGTATCTGATTGCATAATCTATATTTATTTCTCTCTCATTTGACACATCTCACCGCTTTTAAACACGTGAAATGCGCTTATCGACAGTATTTCCTTTACGCAGCTTAATTAGTTAAAGTAAAACAGGTGATTAGATGAATCTGCAAACTGAAGCACACTTTGAACTCAGCTGTTGTTGAACTTATATTGGCGGTGGTTGCCAACTCGAGCCAGCGCTTCATTTTTTCCAGGAAGTTTCAGGTCATCTTGCGCCGCAGCTCGTGAACCAACCCCATTTTTTTCCTTTTCTCAGCTGTAAAATGACACAATTAGAGCCCTTGTTCGCGGACTGATCGATACGGTTTGCATTAGGAAGACGCACTAACGTTGCGTTAAGTGTTTTATTCCTCTGTGGTCAGGCCGAGTGGTCAGGGTTTGGTCATGTTTCCCTGCGCTTCAACTATCACAAAGGAAACACGAGGCGTGGTTAGTTCTTTTAGCGTCATTCTATAGTTTGTTTGACACGTATGGTTAAAAAGAAAGGACTGTTTTTAATATTTAATCATGCATAGATCAGAACATCACCAGTGTTTGCTGAAGATCATTATAAAAGTGACATTAATGATCACAGTCTTGCTGCAAAAAACAGTGTCCAAGCTACAGTGTGTAACTTAGAATCTGTTTGCACATAAATAAAGTAGAATAAATAGCAAAGGCCAATAAGAAGAATTAAAAAACTGGACATGAAGGCGTAGATAGGAACCTTGCCCTGCTTCAGTTGTCGATTCTCTGACATTTATACTGTGTTATGTGAGCATCTGCACATCTTTGTCTGTGGAAATGGGATTTCTTTAAGCACTTTTGTGTTTGAGTTGTGTGTGAAGAGGTGCTACATGCACTTAGACTGCAGCTACAAAACCCACAGGAGTCTGATGAGATGTGGAGAGGTCGTCAGCCAGCACAGAAATCACATTTTTAGCACAGTCAAATCAAATTATAGCTCGAGTAACTGTGAATGTGCAACATCCTGAAGGAATTTTCTTCAATTCAATGCTGGTTTTCTCAGATCCGACAAGGAAATTATGCAGCTAGGACCTGCTTTTAATCTTAGTTTAGAAGAATTTGTCATAGTTTGATGCATTTGGAAGAATTAACTGCATTAGCTAGTTAGCTTAGCTTAGCATCAAACAGGAAAGAGGAGGTAATAAGCAAACATTGATGCTTACACTCATGATTTTAGAAGCATTTGCTCTCAGAATCTTAACAAGAAAGCCAACTGACTGTATCTTTAGTGTAGTAACACATCTTTATTTAGGCTAGTTGTGATTACACGTGGTGTTCTCCAGGCTGGCTGGGTGATATCGGCTCTCTGCAATCAGCTGCATTCTCGCTGAGCAATCCCCTCAGGAGTGAACAGACCTTAGCAGAAACAAATGAGCTGACAGATTATTTTCCATTGTCTTGTTTCTGTGGTAACTTGCTGAGTTTCATTAGAAAAGACACCCTCGCCTAGCAAGTTTAACCTCTCCCACTAAATCACTTCCCACGCCTGCTGCTCTCGTATCGACTGAAGAGAAAGGAGCAGCAGCTTCTCCTGAAAACGCCACAACAGGGCTGTGAAAGATCAGAAACCGGACCGAGAACACGTGACGACTGCTCTGTAACGTGGGCTGGGGGGGTTGAACCACAGGGTGCTTGTGCTGTACCATCATTTTCTATCATCATCAGATTTTCTTGTAAGTTTTTGCAACAGGGCATGTCTGAACATGTCCAGGATTCAGCCCGGGCTGATTTTTTTCTATGATCCCTGGTTTTTGGATGAGCTATTTATATTAGATTAAATTTTCCAGCTCAACTAGACGTCTTGTTTTTAAGGTGAAATAGTAGCTATTTTCCCTCATTAAAAGAGGAGCAGAGCATCACTGAATATTTTCCACTTAAGCATATTGATAATTTAGCAGATGAGATATTTCATAATCCATCTATAAACATGTTTGTATGGAAGTTCAGCTACAGTCCTCTGAGGATGATGTTTGCTCATATGTCATCAAGACAGATCTGTCAATGGAAGCTCTTGAACTTCCTGTTACTCTTTACTTCAAGTTCATGTGCAACGTCCTTTTTCCTCCCCCACCATGTCACCAGTCTGTAACTTACTTTCATCAGGCTACATTTTCATCTTTAATATTTAGCTAATACTGTGATCTCTTTTTATCTAACTCAAATAATTATGCGCACTCTCCAGAATTTCACATTTATATAACACATAAAAAATTACCTGATTATATTCACAACAGTAGATTTCATGCAAATGTTCTTTTTAAGTAAGTGATATTAGCACCCTTGATTGTCATCTTTAAAGCTGCAAACCTGATACATTACCATCTCCAAGTTACTGTAAAATGTGTGGCATTTAGCCACAGCTCATGCTTGTTATTGTTTCTAGAGCAAAAGTATGCAGATAATTATATTGTATTATATCGGCAAAACAATGTCCAAAATAATTACAAATAGAAAATTTCATGACGGTGCAATTCATCCTAACGAAGCTGCAACTTCATCATGACAAGGTTCATGGTTGACATAAATTAAATTCTGCTCATGGCATTTGCATAGTAAAATCACATTTATGTATAACTTTCACAGCTATACAGCGCAAAAGTAACTGCAGTTGCATGAAGACAAACCTGAAATAAGAGATTTTGGAACAAGGGAAGAAGAATTAAAAGTCAGCACTCAGCTTTAAACTGTTATGTTAAAAACCACCAGCAAAGCCAGAACTAGAGCTGGACAATTAATCGAATTTTAATAATGATAAGAATATTGTATTGTAAATATTGTATTGTAAATATACTTGTTTCTAATTTATTTCCGGTTGTTTTTTAAAAACGTTATATCTGAGGTTGAGTTTTAGTGATTCATTTAACACTTTTTTTTAAATTAATGAATAATAGTATACATTAATCGTGTTTTCAATATCAATCAAAATAATTGTGATGATTTTTTTCCATAATTGTCCAGCCCTAGTCAGAACTCTGGGAGTAATTCTGGACTTAGACCTGAGTTTCAGCATCACATTAAGGCAGGTGTGAAGTCAGCCTGTTTTCACTCAGAACATCCGGACGACTAAACCCCGTTAAACCCACCATCCAACCATTCAGGACCCTTCCCAACCCCTGACTTTTAAGCCGAATTAAGAAAATGTGTTGTCCATGTAAACCTTCATTCTGAATCAATATTTCCATGTAAACCCTAAGGAGAATATTTTAATTCCGAAATAATTAATTCAGAATTGTTAATTCAAAATGAAAAAACATCATGTAACCTTGGCCTTTGTGGTATCGTACAACACCATGCGGCTGTCAAGTAAGACCCGAGGAAAACAAAAGGGTTCAGACAGAGAACGACAACAAATGAAATTTATTGTGTCCAGAAAACTTATTCCACTAATTTATTTACTTACCTTGCAATTACTTGACTCATTGCTTATTGTGGCAGGCCTAGCTGACATGTTTTTACAGGTTGGACATTTGATCACAATTGCTCCATGTAAAAGTGTCTGTGATAGGAAAACTTGGGGATCCTGTAAGTGTGAGTCTCAGTTTCAGGGTCGGTTTTTGTCTTTACATTAAAACAATTATTCATTTTTGTCAAGTATGCAGCAGCTGCTATCATTTTATCTCCATCCTGGACAGAAACACCTGTAAAATGTCAGCAACGTCTTCAGTAATGTTCTTTTTTCCTGAGCAGTGACCAGTCGGAGCTCAACCCATACTGGTGTTGCGTCATGGCTGACTTCTCATGGCATTGTTGACTCATTGCTCACTGGGTGTGACCTGCAGACTGCAGCACAGCTCACTTGGCTCTTTCTCTCTTTGCTTATCAGTGTTTGCTGTGTTGTAAGAGGAGCGAGGGCCACAGTCCAGAACCTCCACCACAGAGCTGTGAGTACATCTACCAAACCGAAACTCAAGAAACTCCATCTCTTCCCCATTTTCTTCAGTGTTTCTCAGCCTTTATGTATCTCTAACCTTCTGCTTTTCCCTCCTGGTAGCATCAGTCTGAGAAATACCAGCAAAGATGGAGAACCAGCTTCAGAAGCTTGTGGCCGAGAAGAAGAACGTGGTGGAGAACGTGATGGAGGTGTTTGAGCAGGGAGCCGAAGTGGTGGCCAGCATCGCCGGTGACCTCTTCCCCGTCTTCTCCATCGCCGCTCCCATCGTCAAGCTGGCCCTGGACAACGTGGAGAGCAAGGAAGCCACGTTCATGAAGGAGCAGTTTCAGAAGGTGCGGGAACGTCTGGAGGTGATCTCCGAGGAGATCCAGCGGATCAACGACGAGATCAAGAGGAGCGGGATGGACGCCTCTTACTTCCCCGTGGAGGAAAACATCACCAACCAGTTCAGGAAGTACATGGACATCCTCAACGCCAAGCCCAAGTTCAAGGAGGTGAAGAAGAAGCTCTTCCTGGAGCATTTCGCCAAGACCGGTGGGGACAAAAACCTTCACACGCTCTACAACGCAGTGACTGGGGAAAACTTCTGCGGGGAATCTGTGCTGGAGATCATCCTGAACTACGAGGAGAAAAGCCGGCGGCCCATGGAGGACTTCTGCGCCCGGCTGAAGAAGCTCTTCTGCATCGGGATCATCGCGCTGCTGGGCCACGCCGCCCTGAAGGGCTACGACGAGGAGGATTCCCTCCTGAGTGTCTGGGGGGAGAAGATGAAGACGGTCCAGGCTAAAATGAACGCCGTCATTGAAGACTGCATCGTCAGCTTCCCAAAGCAAGCCGAGCAGGATTCCCGGCGACTGGTGAGAGACCAGAGCACCCTCACCAACCAGCAGCTGGCCGAGGCCATCGTAGATAAACTGAAGAAGAAGTACGACTGGGTGTGCTGGTCTGTGCGGATATACAGGTCCCCGTCTGGCATCTTCGCCAACAAGAAGGATTACCACTGCCCAACCGGGAAGAGCCGCTTCCAGGTGCCCGCGTCAGACGAGAAGCTAAACATCTGGGTGTCCTACAGCTCCTCGCCCGAGCCCGTGGATAAGGACCACATCCAGCAGCTGATCCAGAGTCAGAAGAAAGTGACGGTGGTGGGGGTAGCCGAGGTTCTGTTCGAGACGCTGCCGGGCGACTGCGTGGTACACACGGTGAAAAGCAGCAGAGACCTGGCCTGCTCCTGGAGCTTCGCCGCCGAGCTGCACTACTGGGAGGAGCACAAGAACTTCTACGTCTGCGTCCACTCGGCTTAACGCTTCACGTTTGCACATATTAAAGCCTTCTGCTGCTGCCTCCCTCTCCTCAGCCTCCTCTCTGTGAAGTCATTCCTTTTCTAAGAGAATTTATTCTTCATTAATCCATGACAAACAGACAAACTTTCCAAACAGCTCTCACACCTGTTTCTTGTTCTCTAACACAAAACTTGGTAAAGTTCTGGAGTAGTGAGTGTGAGCCGTGCAGCTACAGTTTCTATGCCTGACTAATAGGATGTGGTTGTTTTTGTTTAGTTTCACTGGGACATGATGGGTAACGTGTTGGTTTTTGGGTGTCCAGCTGTGGGACAGAGATAAAGTCTGCGTGGGGGGTGATAAGTGCTGAAGTCCCTGCTGAAGTCGGTTAAACCGAATTTCACTTTTACTCCATTTGGTTAAAAAACACAAGCCAAGGCCAGAAATAACTTTATTTACACACCTTGCTGTGAAACAAGCTGACAGTAGCAACACAAGGTTTTATTCACAAACACGTGCCTTTAGAAAAGTGGAAGTTTCTACCTGATCAGGACACTTTTAGTATATTATGTTTTATTTTAGTGTTTATAGTGGAAGTTTTACTCATTAAGGGTTTGGGATCTCATCAGATTTTGATCAAAATCTGCATAATCTGACCTTCCTGTTTACACTACCTGGTAACAACACAAGTACATCATAGAGGCTTTGCATATTTTGATCATTTTATGTCTTTTTGTGTATTTCTATATGTATTTGTCTTTGTATAATGGAAATCTTTCTCAGCATTTTAATTCCTAAAAAAAATAATTTTCTTGAAAAACAAATCAGAAAGTGTATTTTGCACATCTATATACATTTTATCTGGACTTTCTGTGTCTTAAACTCTTTACACCAAAGCAATAATTGTAAAATATTGTTAAAATAAACTAATTTTTGTCTAATTTCTTTGAATATTTTTGTGATTAACTTACTGTTAAGTTGAAAACCTCTGGTTTCTGGTAAAAAGAGACTGATTTAAACTAATGGCACAAATACATCTTATTAATGTATTTGTCTTATGTATTTTATACTTGATTGATTGTTGAGGGGAAACTTGAAGATCCTCGGAAGCAGAGCAGCTTTATAGAGTCACTTCAGAGGATGTCCATATTTGGTTTTATTTAAACTGATCACAGTCGCTGCATCCTGTCGTTTCCATTAAGATTTAATCACAGCAATGAAAAATGTCTCGCACAGAAACAGCCAAGGCCCGTTAAATCACAGAAAATAAGAGGTGGAGCTGATCCTGGGGCATTTAACAGCTGTTCTGTGGAGATATTTTGGAGGAGAAAAAAAATGGAGGAGAGTATTTTAGCTTGGAAACACCCATCGAGCTCTATAATCTTGTGGTTGTGGCTTTTCTATGTTCGGCATGCAAACAGTCATGTCCCATTACAGCACAAGTGTCCCAGCAGACATAGACAAGTGCAAGCAATGTGGGCTAGGATGTTTTCGTGTTACATTTACAGGTTTAGTGCCCCCCTTTTTTTATTTTTTGGACTGAACACAAACTGGTTGATGTATTAGCAAATTAAGAGATTTTACTCTTATAATTTTATGAAAACAAAAACAAAAAAAATCCCCCCCCAAAACACTAAGTTTTTTTGTTTTTTATTTCATTTTATAAACGGCACAGTTTGATAAAGACCGCCACCGTTGAGGTATTTTGGGCACATCCCCCTGTGAGGAGACCTCGGGGTAGCCCCAGGAC
>JBBBVT010000006.1:1304115-1316038 GCA_037177035.1 Craterocephalus eyresii | reverse complement strand
ATTATACATATATAAAGATGTTATGTGTAACATCAATGTATATACTTATGTGTTTATAAAATGAAGCCATCCCAAACTAATCATATAAAAGAAACCAGGGTTTGTTCCTGAAATAAGTTTTCTTTGTGTCGATGGTTGGAATTGCAACGGCACAACTTCCTGGAAGGATTATGTTTCTGTTTCTGGGAATTTTACTTCCAGATAAATCGGCCTCCATCTTTGTTAGGGTTGTCCCGATACCACTTTTTCACTTCCGATACCGATACAGAGGGTTGAGTATCGCCCGATACCCGATACCCAATACCGATACTTACATTTTGTTATGAGCAAAATCTGTCAAACCTTACCTCAAAACCTTCTTCTGATGAAGTCCACAGCAGAAGGTGTGAGAAAAAGTGAGTTATTAATTATTAACCAATGAGTTAATTTAAAATGTATGTAAAGACTTTGTGTAACACGCGGCACATTTAACATTTCTGTTGTAAGAAAAAACAACCTGAGTAAACCCTGTAGAAAATGTACTAGGGAGATCTCGTACAGGGTGCTGAGGTAAAAGGACTGGATAGAAAATGTTGATCACCTGGTATCGGCAACAGTATCGGGAAATTTCAATGCAGGCCGATACTTTCCGATCCATGTTTTTTTGTTGGTATCGGCACCGATAACCGATACTGGTATCGAATCGGGACAGCCCTAATCTATGTGTTTTACTGAATATGGAGAGGAAAAAGTAAACATCAGTTTTGAAGGAAACCTTCCATCTTAGTCCATAAAAATGCTGATTTAGATGATCTGTAATTGTGTGTGTGTTTGTAGGCAGAAGCGCTGGTGCAGTACCTGGAGGAACCATTAACTCAAGTGGCTGCATCGTAGTGGAGCCGTGAAGCTCTCCGCCTGTTACTTGGATTACTCATGGACTACTCGAACATTCGACTTCTTCACTAAGTGCATAATGCATTGTGTGTGTGTGTCTATGTGTGTGTGTTTGTCAGTATGAATCTGCTCTAAAAGTCATGTAATTTACGTGTACGTGTGTTCGCCTGCAGAGCTGTTCCATCCATCGGTCTGCAGCTTCTTTGATCAGAGAACTGAACGTTGTGAATCTGAGCAAAAAGGTGGAAACTTTCATTTTCAGCTGTTTTATCTCAAAGTTAAATAAAACCAGATTAAAATGTTGGTGTGTGTGTCGGTGCTGGGATGTTCGGGGCTCGCTGATCCGTCTCATTTCATCACATCTTTCTCCCGGTATTGATTGAAAACTCATCTCTGTTTATTGATTTTTTCCCTCCTAAAAATAAGGTTTCTCTGCGGTGTGACATTTTTGCCTTGGTTAGATTTGTGAATATGCAAATCAACTTCTTCCATTAGTTTGCTCTCTAAGGTGTTTTTAGGTTCACATAAATCTGATTTTGTCCACATTGTTACACTTTCCTCTCTCCAGTTGGACATTTTTGCCTTAATTTCCTGTTCTAACCTCAGGAAACCTGCTTTAAATCAGATTTTTACACACATTGAGAGCTGTGTAAGATTTAGAATTTCTCTTTCTATAAAGTTGGAGAATTACATCTAATTTAACACCAGCTCAGATTTATTATCTATGATGGTGACCAGTATATGATGCATGCAGGACAGATGTTTGCAGACACCGGGAAGCAGCAATATAAACATTTCACAATAAGTTAGGTATATTGCTATCGTTATTTACAGAGGGCTTTTTTCTATTTGGTCAGAATTTTAATGAAATAGGTAAAGGTTCCCATTGGTATTACTAATAATGAGTGAACATCATTTCATTTTAACTCCTATCCACCAAGTCTCTCACAATATCCATAACTTATTGTGAATAGTGTGTATTTATGTATGTATGTATGTGTATATATATATATATATATATTTGGAAATTTATAAACTGAATGCTGCCAGTAATGTTGCATATTTAAATTCAACACATTAAACGCAATTCAATACATTCAACAATTTTTGGGGGTATAATTCACCGGTCTGATCACGATACGATATATTGATTTAATGGACAGAAATTCCGTGTTTGCCAGTATCTAAAATTCACACCCTGATTTCGGTTCAGTTTTATTTAAGATCCAATTACTGACGTGAAATGACATTGTAGGTAAATTAACAGTCAGGTCCATTCAGATTAAAAAATAACTAGAATTTAATTTGACATTAACGGGTTATTTGATGTTTTTAAAAGATATTTGCATTTTGGACATTGAGGGATACGGATCATATGATCGATAAATTGATGTAGATCACTGTTTTGTTACACTCCTAGTTATCATGTTCAAATAAAATACATAATTAATCTCCAAAACATCCATTACAGAACAAGTAACAGATTGTCATATTTCTTTCCAAACCTTTGTATCGACCAGGATGATGTTCATACAGCCCTTGCAGTTGTGGAGATATACGTCGTCTTTTCGTTTTTCTTTATGAGCCTCAGCATCCAGAAATGGGGAGGCCTTAGACGTAGCCTGACATGTCTGGATGTTCTGAAATTACAAGCTCAGCTCAACAATCAGGGTTTGTTTGCTTAATTTAAAAAAATTATATAATTTCTTTCATTTTTTAATTATTTTTATTGTTTTAAATTTTTTTCTTTAAATGTAATACTTTTTATAATGTTTTAGAAATTATTTTCTTTTTTTTTTTTATTTTTAGATTAATATATGTTTTAATTATTATTATCATTATTTTTGTTAAATAAACAAAATGAGAACACAAGACATCGCCTGCAGACATGAGGCCCCTGCATCCACCAGGAGGCACCTGCATAGGTCCCCTTTCCCCTCCTCCTCCCTACCTACCCGCCCCACCTGTCCAACCTGCCCGGCTCTGACTCCACAGCCAGAACACACCTCCATCCTTGCTCCGCCGCTCCCTGCAGGAAGCCCCGCCTCCTGCAGCGCTGCAACCTGGATACGCTCTGCAGGTCCTGTTCAAACAAGCAGCTCCTTGCCAGCGCAGACTGGAAAGGCTGGAGAAGGATACACAGCTGCTGACTGGTGTGCATGCGGCAGGACGTACCCGGAGCTGCTTCCTTCCCCCTCTGGACCGCCAGGATTTGAGTCTCGGCCAGTGTCGTCTTACATCCTACCCTCGGTGCAGGAGCTGATCCGCTGAATGGGCTGAACATGGGGTCGGATGAGGCGTACAACTTTGTCTTTAAAGGTGAGTCCTAGAGGTACTGTATTATTATCAGACTTCCTTGTTCTGGATCAGTGAGGGGCTGAGCTAGAATGTAACGCAGCATGTGCACAGCTCGCATCACTATAGTCTGAATTGTGTCGTAGATGCTCAGAGTTGAGTCGGCTGTTTTAAAATGTGTGAGTTTTTACTACATGTGAGCATTTGCATCACTACAAAGCTGCGTGTTGCTGTTTCTGCATAAACAATCACACTATGTAAGCTATTAAAAACATTGGAAAACTGTTTATTCTGGAATATTTAACCTGAAAGAAGTATTTCATTATAATTAGTCCTTTTATACATGTAAAAAACAAAAAAAAGTATTTCTTTGCCCTGAATTAATTGATAAAGCTCTATTTCTTCACTTAAAGTTGGGCTTATTTCAGGCCTGCTTCCTCTGCTGTCTATAAACAGAAAAGCTTCCCAGCTTGGTTCACCATTGTAACAGGAGGAGGTGGGAGGAGGGGTACACCTGGACAGGTTGCCGGTTCAGGTGGGAGAAACCAGACGAGCAGATGCTCACATTCAGTCAGGTCAGAGGCATCGGGATGTTTAATGTCCACGCAGAGTGGCTCCACGCCGCCATCCCACCCTCGTTTATGTTTCTCTAACGTAGATTCAGCAGATAAAACTTGGTCTGGTTAAAGGTTTGATGTTGCAACCAGTCCGACATCAGCCTGTATGACAGTTTATCCATGACAAGACGCCAACACTGATACTTTTTGCATCGTTTCATGACTTTTCCCTCAATCACCGATCATAATTATGATAATAATAAAACAGAACAAAGTTTTTTTGTCTTATAAAACATTTTTTATTAACAAAGTGAATGGCCGAATTGAGTGATTTAAATTATAGCTTTTACAATATAAAATTAAATAATTTAAAGAAATTCAGGTTAATAGGATATAAGTACAGTGAAAATTAGCCCCAAAAAAAAATAAAAAGGAAAACCTACTGTTTGTTTACAGGAAAGTGAAGAAGAAAATAAACTGCAAGGAAATATGAAACTCATCATGCTGGTATCGTACGATACTGATACTAGTCTTGGTATCCATCGCTAATTTAATAGTAGTAGTAGTAGTCGTAGTATTTGGCTAACTAAATTGCCCTCCTTTAGAAATGTCACCGTCTTTTAAAAGAGACTTAGTCCCTGTCCAAGTAAAGTTATGTAAGGATATTAGCCCGATGTTATCATATAGCTAGCACTGCTAATCTAATTTTAAAGTAGCACTAGATTAGCTCTAAGCTAATGCAGGGAAACTATGTCATATTTAGTTCTTAGTTAGTGTATGTAAGATTTTTACATTTTAGCAAAGATGCTCAGTGATTAGCTTAGTGCTGACCAAGCTAGTGCTACATGAGCTAGATTAATTTAAACAGGAGGCTAGCATGGTTGCTAGCTGTTTCAAAGTAGCTACAGCATAAAACCGTGTACAGATCCCAGCCTGGTTCAGTAAAGAAACGTATGCCGCCGGATCAGCAACCAGGCGTGGAGCTAGCTAGCCAGGATCCAGTCTACAACAAGACATTTGCTCACAACCCTAAAAGAAAAAGAGACAATTATTAACAATCTTTAAAAGATGTCTACTTTTAGTGAAAAAAAAGTGTTAGTTTACAGATATAGAGATAAGAATTATGTTCACATATTGATTATAGTCAATAATTATGAAAATATGATGCTTTCAAAACCCAGTGCACTTGAAAAATGTGTATAAAATGTTTTTCCTTTGTAGTTGTATCATTCCTAAAGTTACACTTTATTTCACACACTGGTGAGGGCTTTGAAACGTTTTTAGATGCTGCTGTATAAGGTGAAGTCGAGTAAATTGAACGTTTTGATAAATCAGCTGGAAATCTAAGAAAGAAGATTTTGACACTGAATTGTTTTGTGGTGGATTAATCCTCCTGACCCACTTTCCCACGATGCTGCATGATTGTCCAACATGCTTCTACAAAAAGAGACTTGTTTATCTCCAGAACACTTAGAACCCCCTCCCCAAATATATGAACTTATTTCCTGTCCATTTGTATTGTAAAGACAAATAACGTGTAAATGTGGTGTTGTGTATAATTGAGATTGGTAAATTTGTGAGAATTTAATTTAACGTTGAAATTAATTTCTTTTTTCTTGTTTGTGCATTCTTAAATTGTGCATTCAAAAAATGAATTGAAAAACAGATTTGTGAGCATCTGTCTCTTTTTCCAATAAGGTTGTGAGCAATTGTCTGCAAACCCCAGTCTACCATCACTAAACCAACTTATGTTTCCATGGTTCATGATCCAGTTTATTAATGTAAAAATTTTTATTTCTGACTCTGAGTAAGACTGTGTGGGTAAAAGTCATAAAATTGCTTGTAATCTTTTAGGTGGCCTTGTCAAGTCTCAACTAAAATTCCCTCAAAACTCCATGAAGTCCCTTTCTCCTTCTTGATTTGATGCAAAAATAAGCTAACTGCCTGCTGGCTGCGGCCCAGTGTTTAATGGACTCTCATTGAGGCAGTAATCACCTCCCTAATCTATGAGAATGAAAGCTAATTATTTTCTGCAACTACCTATTTAAAGAGATGGGAAAAAAGAAAGTTTAAATTTGCAGAGCCGCTTTAGAAAAAGAAAGAAGTGATGGAGTAACTTGCTGCATTTTAGCGTTCAGACAGTGATTCACTGACATCTGAGTGGACATAATCAGTAAAATCAGAACATGGAGTTACCATGTAGGTATGAATAGATACAATATGCCTTATTTTTTACTGAATTTCCTTTGCTTCGGTATGAACTAAGGTTAATTTACAACTAATAAGTTAAAAGATAAACATGCTAAAATTGAAATTGAATTAGGGGCTATGTTGATCTTAAAAATGAGCATTTAACAGCTCTTGTCATTCTTACTGTGCCACTAAAGTCGCATATTTGGAGTTTCCACCATCCCTGAGGGTCGTAAATGCCCAAACAGGGAAAACTTAAGCCTCACTAACACATCAAGTTCTTCCAGCTTTCCTGTGGATCAACAAACCCAGATCCACTCGTCCTGCATTTCCATAGAAACCGGGGGAATTGTTTGCTTAAGAAGTTACTCAGTAGTGGAAGAAAAAAAAGCGGCTCACTGATTGGAAAACAAGCGGTTCGGTGATCCAGACTCAGAGTGAAGAATAACCTCGAACAGGCCGAAGGAGAACAAACTGTGAAATATTCTCGGCTCTCGGGTTAAACATACTGCGGGTCAAACTCAGGGACCTTTATGGGAATCAGCGGCCGCTCAGGAAAAAAGTGCAAGTGTGATGATTATGGTTTTATCTGAGGCTCCGAGAGCTGGAGGAAGGGATGATTTATAAAACCCAACCACAGTTAATAGCTGGGGGGAATCTCAGATTTGCATTGGAGCTTTTAAAGCAGGGCCAAATATATGGCCTGGGGTCAAAAAGATACACTTGGAAAATGTGCCTTTAACTTGAATTTATTGACAATTTTGTGTGGAGTTTGCTTGTTTTCCATACGCGTGGGATTCTCTTCAGATTCAGATTTCTTTATGATTGTCATTTAGACATAACATCAAAGATGCGGTGTACAACGTAATTCTGACGCATTTTGGCAAAAACACACACAGTTTGATAAGTACCAATAAAATAATAATAAGAGTAAATGAATAAAAACCAGGTCAGAAAGGATACCATTTTAATATATAATAATAATTATCAGTGCAGAATACATGTCCCAAACATTGAATGTTAGGTTAACTGGTCACTAAAAACTCCCTTTAAAGCTGGGCTTAAGCTTCTGCATCAAGTCGGCCCTGTGGAGGCCCCACAGAGCCTCTGTGTGTTTAAAACAGAAAAGAATATAATACTTTATTGTCATTCTGACAGATGTCCCAACGAAATTTCAATGGGCCTTCTTCCCACAGTCCAATAAAATCATAAAACATGGAAATAAATTATACAACTAGTTCCAAATAGTGAAATCACCCACATGCAAATATTAATAAAACACCTTATACAAACAATACACTAAACTCCAACACAGGTAAATGCACCAGTAGGCTGGTACCGGTCCATTAACTCCACAAGGCAAAGTTTTTTCAATGATTCAAAATACAAATTTACAATCTACTGATTCTACATAGTGTTCAGTCTATATGTGCTGCTGTTAAATGAACTGCACAGTTAGTGAGTCCTTTTTGCCTTTTCCATGGATTTTCTGGCACAAATCACCAGTTTTATGTGACTTTTACCTTCGGTTTAAAGGTAGTCAAATATCCTAGTATCAAAGGCTGGCCAATCACAAAGGAGTTCTTAGTAGTTGTGTCAGCGTCGCCAGGATACATGTCATGTATGATGAGATGCACGTCGAGCCTCTGGGGACCTACGAATAGGTGATGGCATAACCCCCCTGACACGGACAATGTGCAAGTATAAACCCATAAAAGTCCATCTTTGCTAGAGGGAGAGGACAGACTCCCATCCTCCTGCTTAAGTTTCATCCGTAATTTGGTCCATTTTCAACGAGGTTAGCAATCCGTCGTCCAACGTCTTTTATGATAGAGCAAAGAAAGCCTTAAAAATATGGCAAATAGAAAATCATGAATTAAAAGATAAGTTAAAGGTTACTGTGCAGATTTCATGCTGAGGTACATGAAGGAAAAAACTGAAATTAACGGAAATTTTTACCTGTAAAGCCATTTATGCCCCTTAGATTGTATGAGAAGAAACTCCATCTGGCTCCACTCATGGTTAATTTTGCATCTTTTGTGACATTTTAAATAATATCTTGTGATCTTCGAGACCCTTAAAGGGAAATGTTAACATCTACCGCAACCAACCTCAAACCACTGATCAAGATCATGTGATATGTTCGAAGGTTCAGTCACTTAGATGGATCTTGTGTTTTGATGTTTATTCAAAAGTCAGAAGAGGCTGATCGCAGAAATAATGTAAAAATCCTGCATTTAACATCTAGAATCACTGAAGTTCTTATAGAAATGATGCAATTCAGTGTATTTCTGTACATCTAATAAAGCAGTGTTTGAGTTTTATGTACTGATAAATCCAACTAATTTAGATTTCACAGCAACTCTAAGTTCTGGAAAAGTGAAGATGTACTGTTTATTCCCTGGAAAACATGTGGGTAGTTCAGTTTTTACAGCCCTGACCTACAAAGGTGCTGTGTAATGACACAAAACAAGATATCTGTTGTCTCCTGTCCATCCAGTTACTTTTCTTCAAGACATTTTAGTCAAAAGGGGCTGCATGGTGATTAGACCACAGATCAGCAGTGCTACTTCATTTTAAATAAACCTGGGATTGAAAATGCAGTCCTTATGAATCCAAGTTTTGTTTTTCTTCATTATTTTAGTTGCTTTATTTGTTTACTAACTTATAATCTGGATATTTTTAATCATTTTTTAGATCCTGGAATAAATTAACTTAATTTTATTGAATTTTTAGTCAAATTGTCTGATTTAATAAAGATTTAGAGCTTCTGATGCATTGTTCCAAACAGTGTCTGATCCTGAATGTGTTTTTTGTCCTGTGTGCCATCTTCATTTATTTTTCACTAGTAACACATGAACCCTTATTTACCAAATTCGTCAAGTGTCATCAGTGTTCTCTATAATATGAAAACAAAAGTATGTTAATACACTTTGTTGTTGCAAAGATAAACTCATTTTATTAAGAATATGCCATTTTTGAGCTGAACAGACTCGGGCTCAACGGTTAAAATCCTAAAAATTACTGAGCGCTTGGTAGTTTAGAGCTTTGAAATCTTTGAGATGAGTTTAGAGATCTGAAATTACTGAAGTGAATTAAGAAAAGTATGAAGGAAAAAAAGGTCAAAATTTGTTGTGTTATGGTTTTACAGTTTTTCTGTGCACGGGCGTTTTTGGCCACGAAGGTCACCAGATGGACCAAAATTTTTGGAGATCTGAACAGCTTCTAGTTTTTCTGTTTGAGGGAATTTATTTTCCCTGAATGACCACGCTTACATGAGAGTTTAATTCCTTCTTAATTCTGAATTAAAAATAATTCTGCGTTAAACAGGTGAAAAATGAGCATATAAACACTTAATTCCTGATGCAAATGTTATTTCTGAATGAAACCTAATCCTGACTAAAGAGGCTGGTTTATTCTACGTTTAATCCTGAATCAGATAATTCCTCTCTCATCCTCTATTATGGAAACCTGCATTCCTTTGGGTTCATCCCGCTCGTTCTGAGCATGCTCCTTCGCTCGTCCTGTCGCCGTGATGACTCTTCCTGTCCGAATCAAACGGGCTCAAAGCGAGTCTGTTTGGTCTGATTAATTCTGTTAATTCAGAATTAATATTCCATGTAAACCCAAAAGAGAACAGTTTCATTCTCAATTATTCATTCAGAGTTAAAAAACATCATGTAACCGTAGCCAATGTGATCACATTCCTTCATCTTTTCACCCTCTAAATGTTACTTAGATCATAATCCTGGTGTGCAGCATTATTGCTTATTTTCATTGCTTTTATTCATTCTTTAAATGTGCATGTAACAAAACATTTTCCTGTTTGATATGAAAAGTGCGATAAAATGAAAGTCGGACTGAAACAGGTAATATGTTTTATAAGGGAGTGATTATTACTATAGCAGCTCCACAAGCCGACTCTAAAAGTGCTTTACTTTTACACCTTCAGAGCTGTGAGGGAAATAATTAAAGAAAAAAAACACCTTGTGCAACCTTTCCAGCACTGATAATCTTCTAACTCCCTTCACACCCAAAAATACACAATTAAAGGCTTATAAAATGTCACAAGCTCCGGACACCCAAGCCCATAAGCTTCAACCTTATCTTATCTAACTGTGAGCAAATCCCATTGCTACTGTTATCATGTGTGTTTGCAGATACTTTCCTCTCTGTGCCAATTAAGCCAAGCCTTTCTTTTCTTTTCGAGTCAGTAACTTCGAACTGAAACCCAAACATTAGTCACAGAAAAGCCCAGAGGGGTGTCTTTCTGATACTGTTTACCCGGCAGGTCTGTTCCTCTGACCAGCACGGGAGAGGAAGCAGCAGCTGAACTCGTTCCACCAGATTTTGACTCATTCAGATTGTTTCATTTGCAGAAACAAGGGTTGGTTTGTGACACATTTGTGACACAGTTTTCTAAAGAAGCTCCACTCTGCTGACAGGTATGAAAGAAAATTAACCAAAGCTTTTCTTTTCTTTTTAAAGTCAAACTGAAGAAGACCCTAACGTCTCTATTGAAAGAGAATGAGATTACCTATTTTGGAACAACCTGCAGACCAGACTGCAAGGACACCTTTAACCCTTTAACTTTCACACTAAGAAAAAAGCAAGAGAGAAATGTTTCTTTGAGTTATCCCTAACGCTTTCTTTCAGTATAACATAGTCAAACAATTTGTCAGAGAAGCTTCAAGCAGGTTTACTTAATCAATTCTTTACAATAGGGATGGGCATATGATTACATTGTCTTAATCGATTATCAGGAGAATTTACAATCCATCATCTATTAATCATTAATATTTCTATATTTAAATTTAATATACTATACAGCCTATATATAGTAAAAAAGCTTTGTTTCTTTATTTTGATTTTATAACAATATGATTGGCTTTTGTAGCAGTTAAATGGGATTCATTCAATGGTTACATTCGATTAATCGATTAATAGATAATGTAATCGATTGAAATTTCAACAATCGATTTATCGATCATTAATCATGCCCATCCCTACTTCTCTTAGATGCATGATGATTACTGAAAAACTTGATCTACCAAATGGCAGAGCAGGATGGCGAAGGGTTTAACACACTCACTGGTGGAAAGCTTATTTTAATCTTAGACGATTATCTAAAGAACAATGAGGATGTTTAACACAGTAACTGAATTACCTGCTCTGCCTTCAGGTGTTTCAGCAATTAACCAATTTAGGCGTTACCTCCTGGTGTAATTAGCCCAGCCCAGAGATGAAGTGGCTGAAACTGGGATTTTTGGTTTAGTTTTGTAATGACTCAAATCCAGAGGGGGGAAAAAACTCCTGAAATGCTTCTGTGTCTGTTACAGTGGTTCTGATCGGAGAATCTGGGGTTGGAAAGAGCAACCTGTTGTCCCGCTTCACTAAGAACGAGTTCAGCCATGACAGTCGCACCACCATCGGCGTGGAGTTCAGCACACGGACGGTGCAGCTCGGCGGCTTCACCATCAAGGCCCAGATCTGGGACACGGCCGGCCTGGAGCGGTACCGGGCCATCACGTCTGCGTGAGTAGCTGCTGCCAGCTCAGGATCAGTCCGCATCAACCTCTAAGTCACTAAATCCAGACAAAAGCAAATAATTTAGGGCCAGACTATGTCCTGGGAGGGACTGGTAACTTCCTGGGATCTCTATTGAACACATAAAGCTTTTGGGTTCAGATTTTATTTAAATTCTGATTATTGTGATTTATTGGATATAACAGATTTTATGTGTTTCGGTTTGCTTTTTTAATGACCCAGAACATGTGATAAATGGAATTAGGAACCATACTTCAAAAAACCTGCATATCAAATAAGTTTTTAAGATTTATTTAGCAGGAAAAAATTGGAACCAATGAGGCATTCAAATTTGTTCATAACTGTGTGTGTGTGTGTGTGTATATATATATATATATATATATATATATATATATATGTATATATATATATATATACAATATATATGTATGTACAGTATACATTGATGAATTTCTTCCTCA
>JBBBVT010000006.1:1258213-1270257 GCA_037177035.1 Craterocephalus eyresii | reverse complement strand
GGGGTCCTGTTGGGCCCAGCTGCATGCAGCCCCCCTCAATCCTCGGACCGGTGGGGTGGGGCTCACCGTGGGAGGCCCCCCCCTCAAACAACTCCAGAGCCCCCACACGGTCCGCACCTGGACCGGCCCATTTGCCTAATTATGAATGAGTGGATCCAGGCCGTGTCCGAGCTCTGGCTACCGGGCCCAGACAATACCGCCCAACTGTAAGCTTCAGGAGGCGTCGGAGGGGTGGGAGGGTGGGGGGCACATAAAAGCCACTCCCGAAGAAAAGAGAGAAAGAAAAGGAGGCTTGGTGAGACCTCCAACTCAGGGTCACGACCACAGCGGGCCACCAAACACCTGCTCCTGTACGGCTCGGCTAATCACAGGCAGACGGCCGGCCCCTCGCTGCTCGCACGTAATGCTGTTAGCGGCGGAGACCGGAGGACGGATTACCCGCCCCGGACCCCCGCTTCATCCACCAGCAACTAGTCCCATCTGCTGATGGCTCGCCAGACTGTTTTACACTTTTTCTCCTCCGTATTTACAGAGCACACCTCGGAGAAGTGCTTGTTGATCAGTGAGGGGAGGGGGGTGGTATGCTGCTTTGTCCTACATTGTTCAGCGGTTGAGGCCAAATGACCGCACAAGACAATAAAGCACGGTTAAGGTGGCTTTGAGACAAGTCCATCAGGGGGTGGGGGGGGGTTTGGAGAACTTGCCAACTGGACGAATTCCAAGGCTTTTGGCCTCACAAATTAAATCAGAGCTTTAAGCCAACCGGCCGAGGGTCCGCATGCTTTTCAAGTGCCACGAGCAGCGAGCATTACCAAATCTTTTCAAGCAAACCGCAGCGACCAGCGTGGAGTCAATGGCCGCCCTCCTCCGGCAATAACACCGATAAAACGTAAACCAGGTCCTACCCATAATCCGCAGCACGTCCCTTTTTGACGTGACCAGGTTTCTAAGACTCTAGACAACGAAACAAAGACCTGCCTTTTTTTCCTGGAACCAAACTATTCACATTCCATTTAGCCAAAATATTTTGGACCAATTCTATGAAAACACAATCACAGTAAAACTGGAAAAGGTTGAATTCACCCCTCGCATCTGCGCCTGAAATTTCCACCGTATGATTGACAATCCTGTTTTTAGACCGAGATGATTGTAAGGTGCAATGACAATTATTCTTTTTTCCTTCAAAGCAATGTTGACTTCCTAGGTCAGTCAGGTGCAGATTGGGTTCCTCAACAATCGTCTTTCTCCTTCAATATAAACCCACTTCATGGTAAAATAAAAAATTTGAATAATAAAATGTTCACATTACTGTCTACCACTGCCTATGCTGCGATTCATGAATGAAAAACAGCAGCAGTCAAAAAACTGAAAATGCAAGGTACTATACTTCTCTTATAAACAAAACTTTTATAAAATATATATGCATATATATATATAAAAAAGAAAAACTTAAAAATATTTCTTATACTTTTTAGTAAAGCAAGCAGTGCCTTCTAAAATATCTGCTTGATTGTTTTAAAATTTTCTGAAAAACAAAAAGATGTATTATTATAATAATAATAATCATAATAACAGGAAATAATCATCCAACAAACACTGAAGAAAAACTAAAGAATAAAAACTGACGTGGTTCCTTTAGGAGAATATCCGGATGGCCTGCGTGACCTGGGTGTGGCACACGGGGCACTCCGGGTGGTTCAGCTCACAGATTCGGATGGCGCACTCCATGCAGAAGAGGTTGTGGCCGCAGGGCACCAAAGCGGCCGTCACTTTGCTCTCGAAGCAGGTCATGCAGTCCCGCACGGCGGCCGGGGGCGAGTCCGGCACCGGCAGGCGGCCGGGGAAGCCCTCGCCGGCGGAGGTGGGCTCGCTGTGGGCGCGGCGGGCCTGGGCATGAGGTGATCCGGCGACGGGCACGATGCTGGTGACTGAGGAGTTGTTGGCGGTCCCGCCCCCGCCGCAGGGCTCGGGGAGGCCGGGGGAGAGTCTGGTGAGGGGCAGCGGGAGGCCTCCGAAGCTTTTGGAGCGCTGCTGGGCGTAAAAGGCCACCTGTTTGGGGTAGTCGGGGTCTCCCCAGCTCTGGGTGCCCTCGGATCCAAAGTAAGAACAGGGCTTGTCTCCGGAGCTGGAGAAGTTGCCCTTGGTGTAGATGCCCCCTCCCTCGCCGCCGCCCCCTCCCACCATGGCGTCTGCGAAGTTCTGGCGGTAGCTGCTGGTGAGGGGCTTGCGCTGGCCCCCCTGCAGCCCCCACACCTGCTGCAGCCGGCTCTCCAGCCCGCCGCCGCCCCCCCCCGGGCTGCCGCCCCCGTTGGGCCCCAGGCAGTCGTTCTCGTTGTTGTGGTCGTGCAGCCCGCCCGTCCGGAAGGCGATGTGGGCCTCGATCTCCTCGCGGGCCCGCTCGGCGTTGCTCGGGGATCCGGTGATCTCGAAGACGGGGTCGCGGTCTCGACTGGGGGTGACGATGTAGGTGCAGGTCTGCTGCTGGATGCGTTTGATGGTGGAGCCCTTGGGCCCCACCACCAGCCCCACCACGCGGTATGGCACTCTCACCTGAATGGTGGTCTGGCCCGGCAGCGGCGTGGGCGGGGAGCCGCTGAAGGACACGCCCAGCTTGTTGCGGGACGCCCGCAGCATGGAGAAATGCTCGGCGGCGGAGATGATCTCCCGGCGGGCCAGCGCCACGTCCTCCTTCCGGCCGGTGATCAGGAATACGGGCTCCTCGCCGCGGACGGGGGTCTTAATGTAGGTGTTGGTCTTGGCCCGCAGGGCTTTGATCTTGCAACCTGCGGAGATGCCAAGAAACATTTTTAGTAATTGAACACGATGAGTACATGTGTAGAGCAAACCCCACCCCTCTTTCATCGTAGGACTTGTCTAACAAACCATATTGAGAGTAATTATCGTGATTAATAAGTGGAGAGGGTGTTTAGCATGCTGTTTTATCCACTTTAAGGCCCAATCTCAGCCATCCCACTTCGCCTTGAAACAGTTTGAAGGCAAAGGTTCATGTTTTCAGCCCTATGGACTGGGGCTAGGAGATATGAACTAATTTCATATCTCGATCATTTTTTCTTTAATCACTATATACAATATACTGTATATCTCAATATATTTATTATTTGGGTAAAGTAAACAAAGAAACAGTTCAAATTTATGGCCTTGATTGCTAAATGCACATTTATCATGGATCAGAAGCACATGTGCATTCAAATATTTGACTGAAATTAAAATATATGTGCATTAAAATAATAAAAAACAAATAAACAGCTGTGCAAAAATGCTAAAAGAGAGATATTTTTAACTTAAAACAAGCGAGATAAAAGATATTCCCTCATTCTACATCTTGTGTGACAAAGTCTACATATATCTAAAAAGCTCGATATTTTGCCCCTGAACCTTATCAGGTGGCCGGTCGGCTCGTGGCTCGCTATTTACAAGACATACGTGTCACACGGAGCTAAAATACAACAGAAAAAGAGACTTAACTTCCAGCCTTATAACCACAGAACTAAAAATGACCTATATGATTATTTTAGATTTAATGTTCCCTAATCAAAACCTTTACTTCTGAAACAAGTTTAGGGCGGTCTGACGGAGCATTTTGCCATCACGGGTAAACATCCACCTAATCATAAAGTTTTTAACAGCATTGGTCATATTTAAAGTTATTCACGTTAAAACTACACTTTTTCTACGGGTGTTTCAGCGCCATGTTTATTTCCTGCGTGAAAGCTTAAAATTCCCCCCCTTGCCATGAATTCTGCATCAGAAAACCCTCCACTGAAGGGAGTATCCAGCCCTTCCCCTTAGACCTTCGTCTCTCATGAACGGCTATGGGGGAGAATTCAGATTTGGCCAAAATCAACTTTAACAAGATACGTATATGTGCGCGGTGCAGAACGGACGCTGCCGAGCAATTACTCTCTGACCTCTCCTTGAACTTGCAAGACAACACAGCCAACCCACATAGGCTGGTTTTGGGGCCATTTATAGCTCTCCACCAGCCCCGTTTCTGACCATTGTGCAGGATTCTCCTCTATGCCGACGCTTTTAAGACCGTTTCCTAATGCGTGCGAGTGCAGGTTAATGTCATTTCACAGCAAATTGCCCGGCATCATACGAGGTATCTCTAGGATCTGTGATTATTTACCACTGCCAGGTACATCTGAGGTCAAGCAGGAAAAGAAAAAGGCAAGCAGTTCTGTTTCTATCCCACCCCATCAACAATGCATTAAGCCTTACGCGGGCTAGCTTTCATTCATCGGCTCAGGCAGCTTCCTCATTAAGATTCCCACATTTATTGACAAGTGCCTTTCTCATCTCGGGCGCCTCTTAAAGAGGCCGAGCATCCTTGATCTCGTGTCCCGGCTTTAACCAGCAGAAGATCCACCGCAGCGTTGTAGAAAGCACCTGAAAGGCAGCGGCCTCACCACATGGCTCAGCCAGAGCAGGCTGTGATACTCTGAGGGCTTGGAAATGCTCGTGCCCCAATTCTGAGATGCCCTCCAAGGCCAGCGCGCCGCTATCAGGCTAATAGATCTGCTCATAAGGAACAATCGGGCTGGGTTTGGGATGTAACGAGCCTAAAGTAACATGTTCATTAGAGAGCGATCCATGAACACAAACAGGAAGTGATTTAATCTGGCAGAAGTTAAGGTCACCGGAGAGAAAATCACTGAAATAAACTGCACCAGACGGGTCAAAACAAAGGAGGATGCAAGGGATCGATGGGGAGAAGGAGCAGCCGTACGCATCATGACAGGAAGCTCCGGTGCTGAGAGAAAGGGGGGGGGGCGGTGTCCGTGGCGCCGAGCGAGCCCCAGTCACCTCAAACTGCACCGGATCCTCCCCGTCTGCCTCCGCTCGGCACATTTAGATTCAAAACTTAAACTCAGGAGCAAGATGCAGCAGCCCTGGACCCCCCCCCCCAGCCCCCTCCCTGCTAGCAGATTACTAGAAACCTGTTTGTTTTTGTTTGGAGATGAATGAGGATTTGCTGATGGAGCCCCCCACCCCCAAAGCAGTCTTTGTGCCCCCCTCCCCCTCATTACAGACAACCATGTGGTTATTGAGAGTGTGCAGTGAAGTGGGGGCCCCCGTTGTGTTAAGCTACTCATTCAGGTTCAGGTTCATTGGGGGTGGGGGGGGCACATTAACACTACCCAATCAATAACCCCCCTCCTCCTCCTTTGGGTCCAACTTGTGAGCTAAAACGGGTTTAAACACGGATTGCCACCTCCTGGTGCAACTTCTCGCTGAGTCACCCTTTAAGACCATCCCGCGTGCCAAACGCGCCCCTCCCCTTCTCTCACACCTTTGTTTGACAGCTGCTGTCACTCAGCTTCACCTCTTTGTCCAAGAAAAAAGAAAAAACTCCAACTCGAAGAAAAAAAAACTGTCCCCAATCTGCTGTTTGGGTGTAAACTTCCCAACTCCCGCAAAAAAACAAAAAACAAGGTGACCACGCGCGCTCTATTGTCCAATTGTGTCACTGGGCCACGCAGTGCGCAACGTAAACAAGCTGGAGATGAAAAGAGGTGGACAGAAGGAGAGATCCTCTTCGGACGAGCCCAGAAATCTCCTCGTTTTGCTTGTTGTGAGCCAAAAACAGGGGAAAAGTGAAAGACATTCCTCTCCGCGCCAGCTGCACGTTGCCTTTTTGAACAGTCTGGCGCGTCTCAGACGACAAAGGAAGCAAGTGGCTCGCGCTCCAGTGTGTCTGTGCGCTGACATTGATGGCGTGGATGTAGAATAATTTCGCCCGGGAGGGGGAAACAAGGGGGGAGGCTCCGTCTCTCCCTCCTACTCGTGTCTGTGCGCAAATTCACTCCAAAAAATATGTTTGTTTTTTTTTATAAATAAGAAATAATAAGAAATGAAGACAAAGCGAGTGGAGCACAAGGGAACTTACAACATTGGTAGCAGGAAAAAGAAGGAAAAGTGGGAGGCTGATGTCTCGGTGAGGGGGGGTGTAGGGGGGGGGGAGTGCAAAAAGCACGCGCACGCACACACACCACTCCCTTTTCTTTGTCAAATAGCACCAGGTAACAGTTGCAGGAGCAGAAAATTAAAACAAAGCGCGAGCTGTTTGTATGAAAGCACAAGTTTGCAGAGCAGAGGAAGGGGAGGAGGTGAGGGGGGGGGGGGGTGAGGATAATATGCAAGCCAGCGGTTTTACCTTGTCTCCCCACTATCTCGGCCACATGTTCAGAGCTGGGCACCGGGACGCATTCCGTGATGTTGCAGCCTCGTCCTTTGCTCTCTCCGGAGGAGCTGCTCTCGTACAGCGCGCACAACTTGCTCTTCCCCTGCAGGATGGCCGCGTCCCCGCCGCCGCCGCCGGTGTGGTTGTGGTGGTTGTTGTTGTTGTTGCTCCGGTCCTGCACTCCCGTTGTCGGGGCTCCGCCGCCGTCCTCGCCTTCCCCGAGCCCCAGCAGAGACAGCTGGCCCAGTGCGACCCTGAGGGCACGGGAGTCGTCCTCCTCCTCGTCGGGCGGCACGAGGAGACCTTCGCCG
This sequence comes from Craterocephalus eyresii, assembly GCA_037177035.1. Taxonomy (NCBI): domain Eukaryota; kingdom Metazoa; phylum Chordata; class Actinopteri; order Atheriniformes; family Atherinidae; genus Craterocephalus; species Craterocephalus eyresii. Next base: position 1,263,741 of record JBBBVT010000006.1, on the reverse strand, counting down.
CCGAAGCCGGAGCCGGCCAGATCCCCGCCGTAGCCCCCGTTTTTCTCCATGATCCCTGCTAGAACCAGCAGGCTAGGCATGGCTAACAAAAGAGTGTGTGAGACAAAGACAGGGGAAAGAGACTGGAGAAACAGCACCCGTGCCGCCTCCTCCTCAACCCCCTCCTCCTTGCAATACCCACCCCCACCCCCCGTCCTCCCCTCTCTCTCTGCGCTAGTCCCTCCCATAGACCGCCCTCCTCTCTCTCCGAAGCAGTGAGAGAGAGAGACAAAAAAAAAAAAACGGGACGCGAGGCCGTCTGCGCGAGAGATGGGGCCGGGCGAAGCGTGGCTCCACCCAGTCTGGTTTACACCGCTTCCCCTGCGAGCCGAGACAAAACGAGCCGCCCTCCCGGCCGTGCCACTCCGTCTCAGGTTCGCGGAGCATGTGGCAGCCCCGCATCCAGCCGCCTCCCGCCTCTTAAACAGAGGGAAAAAAAAATAACGAGGAGTTTTCGCTCCGGCGCGCCGCAGTCGCAGAAGCGCAGACGCGGTGGATGCCGCATCAGCGGCAACGGCGGCGGCGGCAGCCCCGAGAGCCGCATTCCCCCCACCCCTCCTCCAACCTCCCCCTGACTTATGTAAGAACAGCCATCCAGGATGTAAACAGTTGCGTGTTTTGTTTTTTTTCAAAGGTGCAAGAGCGGTGCTTGCGCGCGCACGTGGTCATCTGGTTGTGTCAATGAAGAGATGATGTCAACTCTATGATTAGCCGGATTAAAAAAAAAATGCGCGCAGAATTTCTCACTTGAATTTCAGGAGTAAAGGAGTTGGTGGCTTTTTTGGGGGGGGGTCCGCCCACCTCCATGTAGCCATGCTTTGCGGCAGGTCACCGCGCTGTTGTCTCTGGCGCCGCTGCGCATGAGGATGTTATGTATAGGAGGCAAAAAAAGGGGGTGTGTGTGTCTGGGGTTGGGGGGGTGGGGGTGTATGAGAGAAAGGGAGTTGTCAGACAGGCGTTGCAGACCCTATGCGGTGGGGGTGGAGAGGTGTGGGTGGGTGGAGGGGGGGGGGGGTGCTTGCACATTTCCCGAATGGAAAAAAAAAGGTTTTGCAGCAGCCCCGGTGAACAAAGAACCGCGCCGCTCCGTCAGCGCGCGCGCGCACACACTCCCCAACATGTCCTCGACTGACTGAAGCCACGCCGACTGCATGCTTCTGTTTGGTCCGACACAAAGATCCCATCTGCACGCGCAGGAATCCCACGCGCTGGCGTTTCACGAGCGTTTTTAGCTAAATCTGCCTTTTCTTTAAGGGAATTTGGAACAGCAGCCCCCAAAAAAAATATAAAACATAAAAGTAGCCGCAACTTAAATGACTGAACAAAGCCTGTAAATGTAAATAATCTGAGAGGAATAAAACAGGAAGGTGAGCTGGTAGGGGGGGGGGGGGGGATAAATGCTTCTCCATCGTACCTGGTGCGGGATCACAATGCAGCGCGCGGGGCAACGACTGGCTTCCTCCACGTGTCCGAGGCTGAACACGCTGCGATTCCTGCAAAACAAACTTCCCCTCACGGTTTGTTTTCAAAATATTTCCTCCAGATTTGTGGGTTCAGCACCTGGAAATAAAATAAACAGCTGATGAAAGAAGTACCTCAGTGTGTGTGTGTGTGTGTGTGTGTGTGTGTGTATATGTGTGTGTATATGTGTATATGTGTGTGTGTGTGAGATNNNNTGTCACACACTTCAAATTGCCACCTGATATTTGTGCGTCCACTAGATGTCCTACTAGAGCAAATGAAGCTTCAAGAAACATTGCGCTGGAGTGAACCAGTTGGAAGAAAGGTTTCAGTGCTTCAAGAAGCTTCATCTGCCCATCACTACCTGTGGTCATGACGACCATAAACAGCGCTTCCTGTCCGAATAGGTGAAAGTGACGTAGCATGCTAGCGGCTAGCTGCTGCTTCATAACTAGAATCTAAATCAAGCCAAAATGCTTCTTATTACGACTTCTTTTTATGTTGTTTATGAAAAGAAACAAGCAGGAAAGAGAGTTTTTAACTTCCGATAGACTTATGTACGGTCCGTCACTTCCACCATCCAACCAATCAGAGCCCTTGCCACTCCCTGGATTTAAAGCGGAATTAAATAAACGTGTTTTCCATGTAAACCTTCATTTAGAATTAATATTTTCATGTAAACCCGAAGGAGAAGATTTTAATTCCGAATTAAAAACCATCATGTAACCGTAGGGAAAGGATGGATCTGGGACCCCCCCCAGCGTCCTTTTGCTTCAGCTCCGGGCTACAGTTGTCATTTCTACTGGCTTCCTCCGCGCTCGCGTGCACATGTGTGTATATGTGTGTGTGTGTGTTCGCCCCACAGTGCTGAGGTCATATTACTTGCACATAAAAAACTGTGATCTTGACCATCTGGTCGCCGCCGTGGTGCCGTCTCCCCCCTTCTCCCCCCTTCATCCCCCCTCTGACGCATGGGCGACGGGCATCTCTTTGTCCTGCAGCTCCTGCAAAAGCTGGACAGTGTCTGTCCCTCAGAAAGGAGACAGCTGATAGGCTGCGAGTCCATGTCCGAGGATCCCTGAAGGACATCCCTTTGACTTCCACAGCCAGATGTCCTTTTAAGACTCCCCCCTTTGCCCCCCACCGCCGCACGCCAGAGGCCTGGAGAGCACAAAGGGAGCGTTGGCTGAGCAGCACGTGCTGATGCCACAGCGAACGGGCTCAGGATGATGCAAGTCCTCATGCAAATGATACCACGTCTACAGCTCGTGGTCCGCGGGGAGGCCCGCAGCGCCCTGCGTCTGCTCTTTTGTCTAAATGACACTATTTTTTACCGGCAGCTGCAGCAGATGTGGCTTTTACACGATGATCAAACTCTGCGAAAAGTCGTTTCAGAAAGAAAACAGAGAGGAGGCTGACGTGGAAGACAAATAAGCCGGGAGAAGGTTGGTGTTTAGAAAGCTGAGAGCTTCTGGTTTGGTTTTATTTGCAGGTTGACCACCATGGAGACGATGGATGTAATGAGACTCATTTATTCAGAGGAGATCCGTGCAGGCTAAGGGTTTTATATCCAACATGTTATCCACAGAGCATCAGTTTCACCCAGTGGCCACGTTCACATCAGAGTTTTATTTTCTCTTAAAAACAGAATTAATGTGAATTCTGCTTCATACAGGTGAAAAATGAAACAGTTAATTCCTGATGCAAATGTTAATTCAGAATGAAAGTGAATTCTAAATAAAGCCAAAATGTTTATTCTTATTATTAAAATTAAAATAATAAAGTTTAAACTTCTTTAGGTCCACTTCTCTACGGTGAAGAAGACCAGCATTTAGTCAGACTTCTGCATCATTTCTGCACATAATTTGGTCCGCCAGTCCTACAAACGGAGCAGTAGCACCAGAAACCACAGGGGGCAGTGTGGAGCTGTAAAACAGGTTAATGTTGACTTAACAGTTCTCAGGGTTTTACTTCTGTTAGTCTTCAGATTTGCGTTACGGAAGATTTGTGAGTCCATTCTCCTCGCAGACTTTTTACTTCACTGCTACATTAAGAAACGAGGAAGTGTACCAGCTCTCACCGCAGGGCTAGCCGGTAAATGTCGCTCTTACTACGCAGAGGCTAGCCATTAAATGTGAAACAGTGGACCTTTTTTCTGAATGCAAGCAAGATAAAATACAAGGTCCAGAACATTTCTTTGTTTCTGTCTGAAACAGTCTGATGGGGTAAAGCTTCAGTCTGACTGATTTGAGCTCTTTATTTCCTGTTTTTTTTTTGTAGTTTTTCTCTTTGTACTTCCTACTTCCTGCTTATTGTGTGTAACCAGTCCACTCAGTATCTGAAGCTTCTCCCATCAAGGGGTGCAAATCGGGACGCATTTATTAGCGTTTCCACTCAGAAGGGTACCCTAAGATCCGACCCACTTATTCGGGGTACCGATGTCCCCCATCGCTCGTCTCGCTGCATCCTTTGATTGGCTGAGCTGCATCTCTGACAAACAGTGGAGATAAGATGGTTTACAGGCAGAAAGCAGGGTTTTAGGGGATAATCCTGAAGCAGGACCTGAAAGATGCAGAAGATGGGAATATGAGGATGAGAATAATCAGAATCCATGTTTGGCCAAAGCAGTTAATAATGTGGTATTCAGAGTGAAAACAAACACTAACAAACCCAACCAGGCAACAGAGACTCTGCTAGGTTTATTTCTGCTAATCGTGTTTATCTAAAGCAGTTTTTGCCCCAGTGGCTTTTGTTTGGCAGCAGGTTGACAGGAAACGGCGCTATAGGCCAAGGTTTGAACCTCAACCAGCTTCCTCCAGGAACCTCTGAACATGTTTGCATGAATTCTTGACCCTATTAAGCCAAACGCATCATATGTGATACATGGTGTTTCTGAGACATTTTGCATCACTGTTTGGTAAAAACTTTGCACAAAACCCTGTCGTAGACAATAAGATCCTTGCCCTCTGCTCCCTAATGGACACCAGGAAGCAGAAAACTACACTATAATCATTTTGACATTTCATTTTTGTAATAAATGGTAGATATGCAAATAAAAGTTTGGTTAATTTTCCCCACATTTTGTTAAAAGACTTCAGATTTTAAAAAAATCTGACTTCTCTCCTCATTTGTTCTTGAATTGTATTAAATGGTTAATCAGGTCTATTCATTGAAAAATGCATTGAAGGGTAAAGCCGGCTGGTGGAAGGTTAAGGATGGAAACCGGGTAGAAAAGTGGACTGAAAATAAGGAACAGCAGGTCTGATGGAGGGATCAAAAAGTCCTTCAAGGATCTTGGGGAACTCTTTCTGTTTTATTCTGCCGACACATGAGAAGTAAAGGACCTTCTGTGTGAATGAATAACAATAATAAGCTGTAGGACCTCTCCCATCTGCAGACAAAGAGAAGACTGGGAAGGGTCCAGTTTTTGTTCCTGTTGTGAAACACACACGCATAAGAAGCTGTTGACCGACACACATCTCACACTCCCGCAACGCTCAGCAGAGAGCTGCTGTCAGCTGGGAATATGAGTCAATTGGAATGACTTCATAGCTTTTTACGGGTATTAGGTCATCTCTCTGCCCCCCCACCAGTCTGCCCCGTCTAATCACATTGATGCTGTGCAGCCATAGTGACACACCTAGTGATGAGTAAGCCTCACCTCACCGCTTCCTTCCCGTACGCTGATCTCACGCGCATCGCAGAGATGGTCGTACTTATTTATTTTACTAGTTTGCACAAACAGCGGGTTTATTTTGTTCACAAGGAACAATTTCACTCCTTCATCCGCAGACACAACAAGCCAGAAAACTCTGAAACACCTCAGAGCCCGGCGTTCACAGTGACACTTTAACACACTTCTGTTCTATGGAGGTTAAACTGGAGGACTCTGTAAGGCTGCTTCTCTAAGCTGCATGTGCAGCTTTTCTGCATTAAAGTCTGAGATTTTCTCTTCCAGTTCAGCAGAAATTTTTATAATTTAGATAAATAGATAGATAGATAGATACATAATACATTATTGTATATAT
>JBBBVT010000006.1:1235407-1249709 GCA_037177035.1 Craterocephalus eyresii | reverse complement strand
ATCATGTTCTAATCTGGATCATGTTCTAATCTGGATCATGTTCTAATCTGGATCATGTTCTAATCTGGATCATGTTCTAATCTGGATCATGTTCTAATCTGGATCATGTTCACATCTGGATCATGTTCTAATCTGGATCATGTTCTAATCTGGATCATGTTCTAATCTGGATTATGTTCTAATTTGGATCCTGTTCTCATCTGGACTGGCTTTGCAGCAAGACGTGCGTTAAGCAGAACATGTTCATACAGTAAAACTTCGCTGGCCGAGCTCCACATGGAGACCAGAACGTGTTTCCTGTCCCGAGGCTGAGAACTGGTTTCCTCCCAGCAGGAGGAAAAAAGTACTTTTAAAAGTTTTGTGTCATTTCAGCTGCTAATAATTCGCCAATGTAAAAGTGCAGGTTTCACACAGTGAATGATCCCTGATTGGTTGTTGCTGGAAGTGAAGCATTGTGGGAAATCCTGCTCTGCCACCATCACCATTCCTCCTAAACTTAAATTCATTGTTTTGACTCAATTTCATTCATTGTGTCCTCATAGACCTGATTTCAGATCAGTAACACTGACAGCAAGGTTCAAATCAAGTTAGAGCCACTAGATTTATTATCATTACTTTTTACAGTGTGTACAGTTATACTGTCCACAATGTTCGCTTCATGATGTTGATCTACTAATGCTAGAAAATTCAGAAATGTAAATTCACACACAAACTACAGATAAAATTCCCATTTCAACTTGCTCGCTGTACATGGGAAGCTCAGAGAAAGACTTTCTTTTCTTCTTTTCCTGCGTTTGTGTGTTGAAATATTTATTAAATCAATGCTCCATAACTCTGAGCAGAAAGACATTTCTCTCCTCCATCGGACGACGGAAGAAGTTTCATCTTTTCTTCGGTGCATTCTTCCTGCAGAAAGCAGCCCCGCAGCATGGCAGCACCTGCACCGTGTTGCACAGGTTATAGCTTTACCCCCACACAAACCTTGTTCTGGATTACATGAAAAAGCTTTGCAAACATTTGTTTTTCCTTTTGTACGCCTTTTTTCAGAGAACCACTGAAGTTTGTTTTTTTTACAGTCTGAATTAATGTTGCGACTCTTCTTACTGAGTTTATGAGCAACACATCTCCGACGTGTCTTCACAGTTTTCTAACAGGCTGATCCTGATGGCATTACAAACGGCTGCAGTAGAATTTGTAATGATTGCAGATTGTTTGAAGCTCCAGCTCGTCTTAATGCAGCTTCAGTCACAACAGATTAGTCCTATTATTCTGTTTCAAGGAAAGCATTTAAATCAGTCAGAAGGGGGTTACGGTGCATTTATGTTTGGCTGTGGAAGTCTTTTTTTTATTGTTCTTCATGGAATTTAGAAATATTCTTGTCATCCAGAACTACTTCAGTTTGGATCTACTGATGAAATTGGTAATTATTGTATTTTTCGCCAGAAAATGTAAGAGTCTTAAACGTTTATAGCACATGTTTTAACATTTCATGACACCTCCATCTGTTTTATGACATAATACCATGATTTTAAACTTTTAAAGTGCTTTACCTAAAGCTGCTTCATTCCTCTTTTTAATGCAGTAAAATGCATCATTAGTCATGATCATAAATACATTGGCAGCATGATTTTGTGGGGAAGTATAAATGGTTTAGTTAATTTATTGGTTAAGTATATATCTGGTTTAAATGTTCCACATATCCTCTAATGTTAAAAAAGGTTCATTTAGCTAATTGCTTTGTGTTTTTATGTACAAAATAATCTATATTATTAAAGAAATAAGTGTAAAATTGAGTGGTAAAAGTGCACTAAACTGCACTTTTCTTAATTTTGAGTTTATTTCTAACATGGCTTTGAACAAGCAACAGACTTGATAAAAACATCAGAAGTGCACACCACAAGGCTAAAACAGGAGCATGGAGAAGAAAAACAACTTATAATACAACAACCATACATACAACCCTTCTCAATACACAATCTACAAAATAGTGCTTTTAATCAACTTTATATACTCCAAATACTGTATTATGTCCAATTATTATTATTATTGTAATTATCATTATTATTATAATATTCAGGTTCCCTCCCCTCAGTGCCCTCTGAGCCCTGCAGTAGAGGTGATTATTACCACCAGGGGGCGCGCGCGGGCCGCTCAGTAATTAGCTGATTGGCAGCCTAATCATCTGTGCAGATCTGCAGGTGGCCGTGCACGCTCGGCTCTCCTCGGCTCGGCTCGGCTCGGCTCGGCTCGGCTCTGCAGCTCTCCGGCATGTTCAAGGGAAGCCCCTCAGAGCGGGTCACGTGACGATGAACCGGACCGTCGGCATTTTGAAAGGTCGGCGGGGACCGGGAAGCACCGGAGAGCAGCTGGAAGCACCGGAGAGCGGAGAGACGGCGGGAGGTAAGCCGAGGAGGCGCACAGGTGGCGGGTTTGAAGCCGGAGCGGGGTTTCCTTTGAGCCTCTGAGTCTGTGGGGGCGGCAGACGGAAAGTTGAGTCAGTTCATGAACTCCGTGACTCCTCATCCAGCTCGTGAGCGCCGCGTGCGCTACTGTACTTCTGAATGGAGGCAGTTCCGCCTGACAGCCAGCAGGGGGCGCCGGAGAAGCGCACACTCAGAGCGGCGTGTCGGACACTTTATTAGGTACACCTGTCCAGTTGCTGGTTAACACACATATCTATTCAGCCAATCACACTCAGTTCATGTTGTCATGGAGACGTGGTGAGGCTCAACGCGTGCGTGAGGATGAGGAAGATCTTTAGCAGGTTTTCCCAGTGATATCCATCTCCGTCCTACCTGTACTCCCAGCTCTGCTCAGTTTAATTACCTCCATCAAGCAGAGGGTCACGTGCAATATAACTAATATAAAAGTTATGGACGGATTTGGATATAATTTTAAGGAAATCTCACAAATGGAATAAAACATATGGTAAATAAGGTTTGTGTGTGGCAGACAGAACCACATTAGAAAAATAAAATGAATAAAAACACACTTGTCTATATTTACATATACACACAAAAGAAGAGTGGTAATAAATAAATACTTTTAACTGGAGACTGAAAAACGTAATGATTATAAATTTTCTAAATTATGATTTAATGAAGTAAGAGTTTCTTTTTTAATTGAACTGAGCTGAAAAAATAATAAAAACAAAGAAACAATGTGGTCCTGGAGCAATGGGAGCAGGTTGCCAGAATACCTGTAGATAGGTGTTGACAGTTCCTGAAAACAGCTGATTGCAGCGATGGCCTCAAAGGATTGTTCAGGTATATTTTAGGCAAGGCAGGTTTATTTATAGAGCAGATTTCATGTAGAAGACGATTCAAGGTGCTTAACATTGCAGACAAGTATATTAAAAACGAGTGAAAAAGTATACATAAAAGAATAATAAATAAATAAATGGAATTAAAATAAATAAAAGTAAATCAAGCTTAAGAGATGTGAGCAGAAGTTAAAGTCTAAAAGAATCAGACTTCTATATAAAAGCTCTTTTAATGCAGCAGAGAACAGGATTTAAATAAACTGAGTGTTTCTGCTGATCTGAGACAGTTTGCTGATGGGGGACGTAACGTTGATTAATTTTTCATATATTTTACTTCGGGTGTATGTAGACTGTATGTGAATCTATCCACTGGGATGCACAGATGAGATCTCAGATTTGTCTGAATCTGACACATTATGAGATCTCATCTGTTTATCCCACGTCTCAAGTATTGCTCAAGTAATTATCTCAGTGATGTCTTTTCTCTTTTTGCTTACCTCCTTGCTCATAAGGTAACCTTTAGGAGAAGTAATTCAGCAACAAATGATCCCAGAATATGAATGTGAGAAGTTTAAACTGGTCTCACGAGACGAGAATGAACAGATGAAAAACGTTGCTTTCCTATGGTTTCCCTCCCGTTTCGGTTCCTTTACGATTTTTTTGGTGCCGATTCGATTGTCAGGCTGCTGGCAGAGATTGCCATAAAACATGTCTCTGTGTCACTAAATGAGTCTATGTGACCTATGTGCTTACTGGGATTTCCCCACATGCACGTCTTTACAGAGGATGGTGTGAAGAAGGGAAAATGTCCAGTGAGAGGTCAGAGGTCAGACTGGTGGACCAGAACCCGCATTCATGCTTCCAGATCGGTATACGCCACGGGCCTTGAACACCCATCTCTACATCTAGTCTGGGAGGACTGGAACACAGACGTGTCATTCTGGTGTTTGTAACGTTTCCATGGCTTCATTTCCAGCCAGTCAGAGTGGCTGCTGCTGCTGCTGCTGCTGCAGCTGCTGCTGCTGCTGCTGCAGCTGCTGCTGCTGCTGCTGCTGCTGCTGCTGCTGCTGCAGCTGCTGCTGCTGCTGCAGCTGCTGCTGCAGCTGCTGCTGCTGCTGCAGCTGCTGATGCTGCTGCTGCTGCCTCCACCCACGTCTCTGCTGCAGCAGAGGGAACGTCCACAGTCAGCTGTCTGAATAAGTCGGGAAGATGGCGGCTCCACTGAAATGGTTTGATGACTCATGGAGCAGAATCTCAGAGGAAAGTTTCCGTACTCGTGGATCATTTTAAAGCTGCAGCTTGTTGTGTAACGTTTGCTGAATGTGAGCTGAAGACAGGAATTACTAAAGATGAATTCATGTTTTTCTGAGTCGGCCGGTTACCGACCATGCTGAGTCATTTTCTGTCATGCTTGGCAGATTTTCAGTTAGCAGGACGAAGTAGTGGTTGTTTGGCATGAACATTTTTCCAGAGATAAAGTTCAGTTTAGAAGTTACTCAGTTTCAATGGCAGTTTGCAGATGTGCTTTATTTGTTAGTATTTTAATGATTCTATTTTATTTGGGTGGATTTATGCCAATATTTTTATTTATTTTCAGTAGTTTAATTTATTTTAAATCATTTTTTGTTTTTTAAATATATTGGGTTTATTTTTGGTATGTTTTACATATTTGAAATTTTTTTGTTTATTTATTTTCTTTTATTTGCTATTCTATTCTATGTCTGCAATGTTTCAGTTTTGAAGAAATGGTCAATTCTGCTCTGTGTAGCTTGGAAAGGAAGCAGGTAATATTGCGCTGAAAGGCTGCAGCTTCTGAAAAAGAACTTCTGTCTCATCTAGAAAAGTCCTGAAATCTACAACTCTTCATGGTTTGTGTCTCATCTAGACGATTCCTCGTGGTTCTTTCTTTAGGATTTCCAGTCTCCAACACATCCAGACATTCCTTCCTGCTTAGCTTTATTATCACTGACATGAAAAGGAAAACAGAATCTTATCACGCTGCAGACGCTCATGAAGACCAAACATCTAGAGATTCTTTCTACCGTCTCCCCCTCCCCCCTCTCGGCTCGTGTTCTCTGACTCATAGACACGTTTTCTGTTAATGATTGAGGCGATGTGTGTGTGAACAATGATCCCTGCATCGTAGAGGAGGCTGTACCGAACCCGGTGAGGTGAAGCTACAGCTCCAGCTCCAAACTAAGTGCAATGCAACAAATCCGGCTTTTCTCTGTAACCGGTTTGTGCTTCTAGGTAATGAAGTTCTCCATGAGTCACTGCTGTTATCTGGAGTCCATCTGGACATGGGACTGAAGGGGATGAAAGGGAAGAATTGGTTTCTTCCTCCGGGTTCAGGCCTTGTTTACAAAATGCCGCCTGCTGACTCAGAGTCTGGATGGAGAAATGGAGCTTCGGGATTGTGCAATGGGCACTGCTTATCTTTTTATTCCGCTTCCCGCCTGCAGCGCCGCAGGGCAGAGGGTCGACCACTAACACACTGTTCGGTGATGCTGCGTATTTATCTGGGCGTAGTTTTAGTTTTGCCCTTCTTCCTTTTACTGATGTCACTGTAAATCTTTTAGGTCCTAAATATTTCAAGAGACAAAAAACAGGTTGTTTGAACCAGAAATTACCAGATCAGCCGACTAAAGCCTCGTCATGCGGGTTTCCCTTTTCTCCCTCTGGGATTCAGTTTGCATAATTCTTCCTTCACTGCAGTGGTATTTATGAAAAAAAACCAAACATTGATGTTTAGGTATGTAAACATGGAGGAACATGTCAGGGCTCGTAGAAAAGCGTAGACAGATGTTTGGGTTGGGAGCCAGATGGGACTTCCATGGTAACGAGGGGGTCTGATAAATATGAAGCGGCACAAGATGAAACAAAGGATCTTTTTTTTCATAATGTATTGCACACCATCCAAGATTCAAGCATTTTTAGTACCTGAACACATCATATTGATGGTTGGAAGTCAGCTCTTGGGATTAGCAGCCGTTTTTTAATGGGTCAGGTCAGAGCTAGTGACTCTTTCCCGACTTTACGCGTCAGATATACGACTCCATGGTTGTATGTTCGATTGGGAACTCAGTACGATTTCTGAGCCGACATTGAATGCACCATATCTCACCATCAGTCTGGCTAGCTGTTTCTCTAGCTGTCAGTCTACCTGAAGCTAACTATCTTCTACATGCTGCCCCCTCTTCCACATCGGCAATAAGGCGTCTGTTTAGTGCGAGTATTGTGCATCATTCTACATTAGATCCATTTTTAGGGCAGCATTTGGGTACATTTAGTGCACTGTTTTTGCTTAAATTTGTGTGAATTTTTGCTTAAATGAAGTGATCGAAAGTGCCTTAGTGCGCTGACTGAGACACTAGCTAGCTTTCTCTCTAGCTATCCGAATTTCGAGTTAGCTAGTTGTCTCTATAGCATCTATCTCTCCATCTCTGTCTACCTAGCTTCCACAGACAGCCAGAATCATCCTGACACGTTTGCAGCACCTCGGGGGCCGTGGCCAGTGATAATATGAATGGCACTTTTGTTTATTTTGTTACCATATTCTGTTTACTTGACATCAATACTCAAATAAAACTTGACAGAAAAGGAGTTTTCCAGTGCTGTGAAATGAAAACACAATACTCGTAAAATCGTAATTATTTCACAAACTATAATCGCACCTAGAAAATCTATAATTGTGACATCCCTATTTCATACTCAGTGATAAGCGAGCTCAAGGCCACAAAAACAAGAAGAAAGTTATTTTTTGCCAACTCAGTACACTCGAAGAGAAGTTTGTCTGCGGCAGGCCGGGGGCGCTGTTCACAACTCAGTGACTGTACATTTATAACAAACTCCGTCTATGACAGGTATCCGTGTATCTAAATACAACATGTGTTGTTTTACATTTTCCCACCACCTCGATCAGCTATTTATTAAAAATATCCGCTCAAGCTGCATCATAAGAAATAACTCTGCGTCAAGCATCTCCACATTAACCACTCCCACCTCGGAGTCCGCGACAGCAAAAGAACAAGAACTAAGTTGCCGCTTCTCCCGGAGTATGTAGCAAGCTTAACCAGTAAAGCTGATCTGCCGTGAATTTCTTCACTGCCAAAGTAAAAAAACAGAACTCTGAAAAATCAAGAATCTATTTCTGTGTTTCTGTGGTGGCTTTGGGGGCGAATATTCGAAAATCATTGATTCGTGACAAACTCAGACTAGTACAAACAAACATTGAAAGGCAAACTCACAGTAACGCTCACCAGACTGAGAAATGATCCTTTACTGATAGTTTTATTCTGTTTTTAAAAAAAAATCATTTTATTTGTACCTTCCTGAATTCTGACACATAATAATCAGTTTGCTAACATTGTTTATCTAATATTTATCCATTCAGCGGAAGCATTATCTCCAGATTACGAGTTAATTATCTTATCTCAGGATGAGGAAACAGCAGTTAGACTGGAAACCAGCGCTGCTCCCAGTAGAACACAAACTAATTCAATGAAAGCCAACATAATTTAATAATAAATGTACTCACAGTATTTATTTATAGAATTTAATAATGTATGTAGTTACTTATTTTTATAATTCCCACATTAATAATTTGTAGTTTTCTGGGGAAACGTGTGTGACGTTTGCATATTCTCTAAATATAACCTAATTTTCAATTAATAGAATTAAAAACAAGCTTTTCCCAAGTGTCTCTGTTATAATATAGGCTGTATTTACATTTATAATAAATTCATGTTGATGTTACTTAATAGTTTATATTATTTAAAAATATTTTTTCTTCATTTTATACTTTTAACACCCCTGACAGTGGATAAATATCTTGTGATAGATGGAATTACGTATTTTGTTTTGGTTTTTGTTGTCTTTTTACAGTTTCCACATGAGTAGAATTATCATTTAATCTTTTGTTAATTAGTAAATATTTTGGGTTTATTAGTTTTTTGTCAGCCTGCTATATAAAGCGTGATGATGCGGGGACGTGTGATTCAGATGCTGGACGGCCACACTGCGGGCAGGACACTCCTTCATGCCTAAAAACAGAGGTGCAGTCTTGCCTCTGTTTAACCACATGCACATTTCCATGGAGAGGAGACACACATTTTCCTCTGCTCCAGAACTTGATTGGACCTGTGATCTCATTAACTCCACCCCGGAGAAATAAATATGAAGGCCAGAGTAGGTTTGCTTTGAGTGTCTCCCTTTCAGACGTTGAACATGACTTGTTGGGATTTGTGGACTCGGTCCTCTGTGGATGCACCGGTTCTTCTGTCATGGATGACACTGGAGCTCTGCGGTAAGGTGACCAGCCAACCGTTTCACTCTCAGCTTGTTTGGTTACATTTTCATGATGCTTTTGTGCAGCACAAGGACATCTTTTTTCCTTGTGTATTTCAATTATAACCGAGAAGATTTTTTTTTATAGCTAGAATAGTCTTCTTTTACCAAGCTAGAGCTGCTCAGTATTATCAGGGTCAATTTCTAGACCAGAGGTGTGAAACATATGGTCCGGGGGCCAAATCCGGTCAGCCAGAGGGTTCACTGTGGTCCATGGGAGGAGTTTGTTAAATGTAAAAAAATGACACAATTAACTTTGTTTAAAAAAAGTAAAAGTAATTCCTCATGTGTTCATTTTAGGTGGTATTTTCTAAATAAATTGTAATTCCAAGGATGGATATCTACTTCATTTCAGTTTTTATTAGAAGGTGAGATAAGATTGTTGGATTTCCACAGGGAGGTTAAATTGTTTACGTTTTAAAATAACTTGTAGTTCTTAAAGTTACGCTCATCATAATAAGAAATGCTAGATTTTTCTGTTCTAGATAACTGAGATAAAATGTTATTTTGCAAATTTACTTTCATTTGTAGGTTGAAATGCATGTATGTTAAATAAATCAGCTAAATAGATTAACTTAAAAAAAATTATACATTAAAAGTTTTGGAATTTTACAAACAATTCTGTAAATCAAATATTTTTTCTCTATATATGAATACATTTGATACACGAAATTATTATTTTTTTAAGTTCATAAAACTTAAAATTATGTATAAAAATGTATAAAATTTAATGAAAAATTAATAATACAAATGATCTAATCTAAAAATTTGAAATTTAGGTTAAATATATTGAGTATATTAAAGTGTAGACTTAACAGACATAAAATAAATATGATATTTACCAAATATAGTCTATACCTTATTTTAAAAAATAAGTTGAAGTATAAGTAATAAAATCTAAAAATTACACATATTTATTTATATACATTTTATATTTGTTTAAATACATTTTATATATAAAATATGGAAAAAAATTACAAACTGAAATAAAAAATGAATAAAATGTTAGGAATAAAAATGTTAGAATTTATAATGAAAATTAATAAAATCTTGTCTTTGTTAAAACAATGTAAAGACAAAAAAATATTTATTTGATAAATTTATAGTTTTGTATATTAAATATATACCATAAGAATATAAAGATATTTTTAAAGCTACACAAATTTTTCACAATAATTTCAGGTTTTATAAAGTTTCTTAAAAAATAAAAAAGATTATTAAATGTAAATATGTTGATCATAGCGGTTTTATTTGGACTAAAAGGGATTTTTTAAAAATCATTCATAGATAATTTTGCTATAATTGAACTGGCATGTGGTCCCATAATAAGCCTAGACAGACCCCTTCCCTTCACCCAGCCTCTCTGAGTGGAAGCTCAGCCGATCCAGACACACAAACACACACCCTGTCTGGTCTGGCCCCTCCCTCTGTGCTGTTCCCACCCCTCCTCTTCCTCCTCCTCCTCACAGCAGTACATGTGCTGCAGTGACAAGCAGAGAACAGTTCAGGGCGCGAGCCAACAGCGCACACACCCACCAGCCGACAGCAAGCCTGCGTTATTCCACGGATCCTCATCTGGGGTACGACACACACTCAAACCTCGCTCTCCTCTTTTCCAGTCTCTCTCTCTCTCTCTCTCTCTCTGCTGTCGGTGCTTTTCTTTCTGTCTGGTTGAACTCGTTCCGTCGGCTCTGAGCTGGTTTATCCCACCCATGCTGATGAGGACGGAGCGGCACAACTTAGCTGAGTAGTGGAGTAACGTTCAAACCTTCCAGGCAGCTTTAATGGGCCAGAGCGCTGGCTAGTGTGTGGGCGTGTGCACATAGTGGGATGTCCCTGTGTGTGTACTTTGTAATGGGCGGTGGATGGCAAAGTTTGGCATGTCCACCCACTCCTGAAGTTCCCCCCCACCCCTTCATTATCCATTTGGGCAGAGCTGTCCAGGTTGCTTGCTATATTTTCCTTTTTCTTGCAGATAAATGTATAATTTGCTTATAAAATGTTGGAAAATACAAATATTTTCCTTCATGAGAACTTCTTGCCCTGTTTAGGAGCATGGAGTGGAGGGAAACATCCTTTTCATTGCGCCTTGCAGCATTTGTTTACTCTGTAAATCAGCACTTAGTAATTATATTCGGGGCTGTTGTGGGCGAAATGATCAGCGAAGAACGGAGCGATCTCAAGAGAGTCGATGCAATTAGGAGCTTTTTTCCCTTTTTTTGCTTTAGTAAAAACTGTGGAGCAGAGGAGGAGGAGGGAAATGTTTTAATTTGTTCTGCCCTCCCTGTTTGCTGCTGCATATTTAAAGAGTAATTACGGAAGTGTTTACAAGCTTTATGAGGTAGCAGAGGTTTGTGGGAAAGATGCGAGAGTTTACAGGAGCTGAGGGAGGAGAGGGAGGTGGGTGATGGGTGTGGTACAGAAGGCTAGGAAGCAGCGATGCTAACATGTAGCAAAGCGATGTGGCGAGTAGAAACTGGGCTGAAAGACTCCACCAAACACAGCTGTGTAGGGATGGAAGAGCATCAAAAAAACTGTGCTAATGCGTCTCCTGTCACTCATGAATCATAGGGCCGGGACGATACGATAAATTTGTTAATAAAAAATCCGATTCAATTTAATTAATCCCTCAATGGAGAGGATTTTGAAAATACATGGAGGAAAAAAAATGGAACAGGAAATAAAATAAAAATTTTTTTCAGATGTGCTGTTACACAACGCTTTGCACTTGAATTTCTTTTAATAATTGTTTAATTTAAAATTATATTTTGTAATTTATATTGATGTGAATCTTAAAATTACTCACGATTCAATCCGATTCATTGGGTGGCGACTCGATTCTGTATCGATTTTATTCCAACCGATCTCAGTTCACATTCAATTCTCTTTTAGTAACAAAAGGTGCAAATTAACTCTGTTCTTCTATCAACCAGAAACATCTCTGAGGAATTGTTTCATTAGTTGAAAGAAAAATCTCACAATCAGTTAATCCTGAAAATGCCGCATTGCTTCTCCTCCATTCTCATCAGACGCTTTACCCGTCTGGTTTTTCCTGACAGCCGTGTCTGTGCTCCAGCTGAACTGGGTGGCTCAGTCGTCTGTGGAGTCAAACATCCAGGTTATACATGCAGCGCTTTAGTTGTGACGATACAGCTCGTTTTTTTGGCCAGGAGGCAGAAGGAGATTGAAAAGGCTGGATGAAATGTGAACATGCAGCTTTAGAAAAGGATCTTTTTCTAAATGAAAGCAGATAGAAATCGGGTGTTATCTAAGGGAGGAGCATGTCCTCGGTATAAATTCCATTAAAGTTTAACTTATGCTTCGGTGTGTAGCTATTAACTCTTCCTTCCTCCTTCCTCAGCCACTGACTCACCCCTTCAACTGAGCCATAATCACCATGGAAACCCCGAGACAGAAACGTACGGCCACCTCCCCGGCCCGCATCACCAGGCTGCAGGAGAAGGAGGACCTGTGCAACCTCAACGACCGGCTGGCCGTCTACATCGACAAGGTGCGCTCGCTGGAGGCGGAGAACGCGGGGCTACGGCTGCGAGTTTCTGAGTCCGAGTCCGTGGTTTCCCGGGACCTGTCGGGCATAAAGGCCGCCTACGAGACGGAGCTGGCCGACGCCCGCAAGACCCTGGACCAGGTGGCCAGGGAGCGGGCGCACCTGCAGCTGGAGCTGGGCAAGATCCGGGAGGAGCACAAGGAGCTGAAGGCCAGGTAGGAACATTCAGCCCAGGGGCGGAGCCACGTTAGGGCCGGGGGGGTCTAGGCCCACCCTGACATAAACAAACACATCATCAGCGTAATGTCAGGAAGAAGAGGAAAAGGCAGCTTCCTGGCCCAGAATGGATCTTTAGTTCAGCTTTAAAGTTCTGCAGCGTGGTTTCTATCTATGTGGGCCTCATGACAGCTCACATAACTTGTATAACGATAGATTTTCCTTAAAAAATAGTATGAAATAGAATAAACATAAAAAAGATTTTAAAAATTCTGCAATCATTATGAGATTAATCATGAGTTAAAGTTAGAGTCTGTAATGTTTGAGAGCTGGCAACATTTAAAAGTGGCACTTCCTGTAAGCTCCTCCCCCTCTCAGTAACGAGCCGTTTGAAGCCACGCGAGAAGCCAGAGTTTTCGCGAGTCTGCAGCTCTCAGAGTTTGTCTTTGTTCTTTTTTATGAATACGTAATGTACTTACTACTCTCAGGATGAAAGGACCATTTCACCCAGTATAACAACGTGTTTCTGAACAGAATATAGGTGTAACTCAGAACACCAGTTTATTCAGATATCTGCAGGATGATTCCTACCTTCCATTAAAGGAGGAAAAACCAGTCGTCACTGAAATAAGCTGAAACTGAAAAAAATGAAAAAAATGTAAAAATCAATATGAAAATCATGCTGTTTTTGAATTGTTCAGTTGAAGTAGTTTTAAAAAACATAAAAAGAAACAAATTTAGGTTCCTCATAAATTAATAAATAATAATAAAATCACTGCAATCAGGAGTTTTCTAGAAGGACTTCGTGTTTTCTAGACTTCTACACCTGTCCACAGGTATTCTGGCCCCCTGCTCATCAGGAAACTGCTCTCATTGGTCCAGATAGTTTGTTTTTTAATTATAATTTTTTTAACCCACATAAATAACTAAAAAGTCTTATTTCATTGAATTATAATTTATCAAATCTTTATTTATAATTACTTTTTCAGTCTCCAGTTACTTAAATGACTATTAAGATTTTTGCCTTTTTGTTTAATGGAAGGGGATCATTCTGCAGACAACTGTGTGAAAAAAACAACAACATATAAACAGCGGGCAGAATGAAATGTGATTTTATTAAATTCCTGCTATGTGATTTTTGGCTCCTGAAAAGTTGGCCCACCCTGTTTTCCATCAGCCAGCCCTATGCACATTTTCTGGCTGCGACACTGACTCTGCCATAAATCCTAAAAGATGCCATAATGTTTATTTGTTGCTTCTTTGTGGGGAACTCCCTGGATTTCTGGCCTCAGTTGTGTGGAAATCATGTTTCTGCTCTGTTTGCTGTGCATCGCTGCACACGAAGCTGTGTGTGCTACGAGACGTGTCTCAGCGATGTCACTCTAACGTTCAGGCTGTGTAATCTGCTTCCTTAACGGCGGTTAAACAGCAGACTCGCGCTCTGAGATCAGCATCTGTTTTCTAGCAGGAATGTGCGACATGGAGGACCACATTCCCAGAGGCTGACTCTGTGGTGACAAGCCCAATTATGCCTGCACCCCACAGGCGTGGGCGAAGGAAAAGACACACCTTCGGACAAACCGCTCCACCTTTTCCACATAAGCTGCTCTGTTTACGGTAGAATTACTGACAGCAGCATGAGGCGGCCCCCAGGATCTCACGGCTCCTATAACAGCTTCTCTGAGTTGGTGGCGTGGACGGAAGCGGATGGAATTCCCTCCGCTAGTCCTCCTGACCCTGAAAGGGCTGCTCCCGATGCTCCGAGAATGAAAACAAACAACCAGAAAAAAATATAGAAATGAGTAGCCTGGCTATCACAACTATATTATTACTACTACTACTACTACTACTACTACCGTCATTTAGCAGACGCTTTTATCAAAAGCGTCGTACATATTGCTGCAAGCATATAGTCTGGCCAAGACTAATACAGAAACTGTTTCTCAGAAGGGACGGTTGACCCGTCTCCT
>JBBBVT010000006.1:1215655-1226944 GCA_037177035.1 Craterocephalus eyresii | reverse complement strand
ATGAAGGCAGCGACGCATGAAGACGCTTGGAACGGACGTCCCTTTTTACGTCCGTCAGGGAGCATAAATGGGCCTTAAGACTGCAGGCTTCCATTAGCAGGTAATGCTCATGCTGCGGGGCAGCACCATGAGGCAACCCCCCACTAGGAAAAGTGATTTAATATGTAGAAATGCAAAAAATTGCAGTTCCACCCTCTTCCACTAGGTGCTGTTGCAAAAGCGGCTGTTCTTTAAAGAAGAAAAATAACAAACATTTTAAAGAAATAAGGGAGACTCTATTTGGCTACAGTATGAATGATTTCCAGTGTGTGTGGCAGTGAAAGCAGTGGGCTTCGTATGATCTGCTCCGCCAACTCTTAGTTTCAGAGTTACATTCAGAATTTGATGTTCTAAAAACCACAAATCTGCATTTCTGATTAGCTTCACTTTTCTTCCTTCTCCACAGACTCATCTTTTTCATCTCTACTCAGATCAACACGATATAGTCTCAGTAGTCTAAAAGACTTTTCACGTCCTTTCATGGGCTTATCCCGCCTTTATCTTTATTGAAACTCTTCAGAGTGGTTGAATAAAAATGATAATATCAGCCAATAAAATAAGATTTTTCAATAGCAGCAGAAGTAGTGATGTAATCAGCATCGTGGGGAATCAGCTTTGCTGTGATCTCACTTTAAAATGACCATCTTGGAGTTGTCAGAGCAGTTTTAAGCTCAGAGTCTGTGCACTTTATTCATAATTAAGTGCATCACCATTACATGCTGCCATTAGAAAAGCTTTGCTCGCTGCATTTATCCTCCACTGAGCTCCAGTCCTGCTTTCTTCTCGGCAGGCGTAATGACGGGACCAATCAGGAAAAGTGCAGGTGGAACTAATAACTTTAATGATGCCACAATTACATGTAAGTGTCCCAGGAAGTGTGAGCAGCATGTTATCATTGCTTCTGGTGCTAGCACCTAACTTCTGCAGTATCGTGACGTCTCAGATCTCTGAACCAGCCACCCGCCGCCAGCTGCAGATATTTATCATGCTGCTCTACATCTTTTTCTGTCTCTGTTTGATCACATTTCTACTCTGCACCCCACGAGGCCTCGAGGGGAAACCCTTTGTTCCCTTATGATGATCTCAGCTTTTATTATGTGTCAGCCGACGATCGGCTGTCACGCAGAGTCGAGTCGGGCGGATTAGAGCTCAGAAAGCAGGCCGGAATGTTTTTTACCCGCATCTAGCAGCTTTTTTCTCAGTCATCAATGAGATAATATCATCGATCCATAGAAATTTCCCATCATGTCTTTCTGTTTTGTCTTTTATGTTCTAATGAGAATCAGATTTTTCCACTCTAATTGTTTTATTTTTAAGTTGGAAATAAATTCAAATTATAAATGCATTATTTGTTCATGTTTCCTAAACCTTGAGGACCCCCTTAATATAAATACTAAATGTCAGGGACCCCCTGACCCACCCCATACTGAGACCATGCAGCCTTATTTAAAAAAAAACATAAGGGACCAATAAACAGAAACAAATAACAGCAAAAGGATATTTTATAAAGACTGGAGGTGCTGAAATTGGCCTTACCAAACCCCCATAGGTGGACCAGAACTTGCTTCACTAAACCCCTATACAGTACATGGACCAGGCCTGGTCTTTTTTAAAACTAAAGTTACATAAGTTAAAATATGACAGATTTTGACTTTGGGATCTGGTAAATGTGGTGTTCAATGGTCTATATTTAGTTATTTGTGATCTAAAATTGCTGATTTTGCTGGTTCATTTTCTAGTAAATGGTCATAAAATTATCACAAATGAAAACAAAAATTTGGATTGACTATATTGCAAAAATAAAGAAAAATAAATTTGTTGAGCTTTCTTGCTCATCCGCAGCTAATTGTGGCGGGTTTTTTTTGTTATATGAGGTGCAGAAAAAAGACAGAATTGAGATTATTTCTGAAGATTCTGAATTGATGGAAAATGTCCAAGAATCGATATTTTAAGACTTTCAGACTTTTTAAGACTTCAAAGCAACTGATAAGTGACAAAGTTTGCAAAGTAATTAAAAATAAATATTGCATCTTTTTCCAAAGACTGCTTCTGTGGATTTCCAATTTTTCGAATCACTTATCCTTAAAAACGTCCTAGTTTATGGACAAAGTAGTTAATCCCGGATCTGGCACCCTTTGACTACTTTTCTTAAATAAAAATCGGTTTGGATGCAGAATTTATACAGAATTGAGTCATTACCCCAAGAATTTGAATCTAATTGATTCTTGAGTTGATGTCAGATTTACATCCCAGCTGTTGATGAGCTCCGTGCAGAATTCTATGAAAGTGTCGTACATGCTTGCTGGTGATGTTAACATCAGATTCCTACGTTTACATGTTTAAAATGAGAGACACAAATGTAAAGGCGTTGCATATACACTAAGGCTCATCCTCTACATGCGTATTACCTCAATGACATCTCATTCTTAATCTAAAGGGTTTAATATGACGTCGACCCCCCGTAGATGTCTGGGAAGGCTTTCTAGCCTTCTGGAGTGTTTATGGGAATATCTGTCCATTCTTCTAGTGGTGCATGGCTCATTTTAATTAATCCTAACGGAGGTGTATTGGGCTGAGGTCAGGACTCTGCTGGCCTCCACTCCAAACCCGCTCATCCGTGTCTTTATGGACCTTTCTTTGTGCACAGTCATGTTGGAACAGGAAGGGGCCATCCTCAAACTGTTCCCACGAGGTCGCCACCATGGTATTCTAAAGCATTCAGAGTTCCTTTCACTGGAACTAAAAGGTCAAGCCCTGCTCCTGACACCATAATCCCCCCACCACCAAACTTTACACTTGGCTCGGTGCAGTCAGACAGGTACCGTTGTTGTAGCAACCGGCAGACCCAGAGTCGTCCATCAGATTGCCAGATGGAGAAGCGTGATTGCCGTCCAGAGAACTCATTTTATCATACCGTCAGTCCTGAACCCGACATAGAAGCAAAGGTTTATAGATGAAATAAAGTTGAGTCAGAAATGGCAGTAAAATAATGAAACGATAAAAACAAGAGTCTCACACTAGATTAAAGGCCAGGTTCAGGTTTTACTAATGGCCAGTGATTCTCTGAGTCCTACAGTTCAGGAACAGCAAAGGTTTGATCCCCTCTGAGCCTCCGACGGACCTCGGTACCTCCAGATGCTGATCGGAGGCGCTCGGCCGGCAGACACGGGGACAGCAGGAACGCCAGATAGTTTTTGCACAGTAAACAAAGACAAGATGGAATGATATGGAAAATGACTTTTAATAATTAATTAATTGGAATATAATGGAATATAGAAAACAATAAAGCCCAACAGATAACAGTAAGTATAAAACTTGTTTCCAGCACGGTCCCTGGTGTTGAAAAGTATGAAATCCCAAATGTGTTATTTCATAAACAAATCACTGAACATGAATGAAAACAATAAAATCATCACACTTCACTGAACAACATACTGAAGAATACTTGATAAATTAAGGTTTTAGGCAGAAATCCTGCAGGGATAAACTTAAAATATGCATGCAAGTCTCTTGTAGTAAACCCACTGAATACATTAATAAACCTGTAAATAAAATCGGCACTTTAAAGCTCTGGGGTGTTAATTAGGAGCATTGTTGTAGATTCATTGTGTTATGTTTGTGTTATTGTGCACATGTACTCTTATAATAATACATAAATAAAAATGCATAACATGGCTGTGGAAGTTTGTCCAGAACACTAGTGAAGAAGGAAATTTGTTTTACTTTGGTCTCTAGAGCTCACTAAATCCCACATACATCTCCTTTAAAACAACCTTTTAGTTTCCAACCTTAAAAAACTCATTTTAGTGATGCGCTGACATTCCTACTGCACATTACTGAGCTGCTGTTGCCCTGCAGCATTCTGGAAAAAAACATCAGCAGGGCTTTGCTTTGCTCTGCATCCACCAATAAACCTGAGAGGTTATCATAGGAGGCGAGGAAGAAAGATGATGCAACAGATGAGACGAGAAGCCACATCAGACGGACTTTTACTGGCTGGAAGGAGCTCAGAGAAGAGGCAGGATAAATAAAAGCTGCAGTTGGGTCTTCAGGTTACTTATTTTGTCAGAGAATAAATCACATTTATCAGGATGCAGTAAATTCCGACACATGGAGGTAGGAGTGGGCAAAAATATCAGATCATGATTCAATTTTATTAGGATCTAACATGTATGTTTGAGACTGATTTGAGTCTCTGGTCATGTAACCAAACAACTTCTGTTTATAAAACAATCCTAAAGGGGAAAAAAATAACTGATAATTTAGTCCAAAGAAGCTTTAGAACAGATTGAATTAGTTGCAGTTTTGCTAAGATGTGGAAAGAATATAAACGTACTAAAACGCCGTTAACTCCCTTTTGCATGTAAACAGACATATCCATTTCAAGCAACTGTATGTTTATGATTCTTGTGCTTCCATGAGTCTTTTATGTTGCTATGGTCGGCCGCCACCAGGGGGCAGTGCTGAGTTCACAGTTAGCCCTCAGATCCTACGTTATTTCTAACCACCAACACACCCTGAAGACCAGCAAAGTCTTATTTCTAAAGCTTGTGGAATTTCAGTCCCAATATTCGCACTTCAGTCCTGATTCTCCTGAGCGAACATTTGCCACGCCCCCTGTGCGCCTTCAGTCTACACTATGGCAAAGTCCACATGCATGCAAACTTCGCCGAAGCATTTAACCCACAGTTCTTTGCTGCATGTCCCGTTTGAAGCTATAAGTGGGGAAATGGGATGTTTGATGATACGGTTCCTTTTCTGAGAAGAATGATTGAAATATTTCCTCTTTTACGCTGTACATGTGTAATAATTGTTTGTCCTGTTACTTTGAAATATGGTTTAAATATTTGAGTTATTTTACTGATGTGTATCTATTTATTTCCAGATATTCTATGCCAACAATTTAATCACTTTTTGTTTTCAACCAGTTATAAAGCAGCCAATGAATTGCTTCATGTTCATTATGATCATTCTAAGTAGCAGAATAGCTAAACAACCATCGGTGCCGTTATCGTGTAAGGGCGCAGGTTGATGTCACACTTCCTACAGGACCATGGGGCGTAGTTTGGTTTTTGGGACTGGGCCTTTCTGTCCTCGTCTTCATTCTTCTTCTACAGTTTTTCCCTTCTTCTTCTCTTCTTCCCTGAGCTGTTTCTGCTCAACACTGCCACCGTGGTTTCCAGTGGTATTACTCCGTCTTCTGCATCGCGTACATCAGCATAGAACTGCAACTTATAGAATGTGGCCTAAACAATGCATAGATCTCCTCCTGGCAGATCGTCTACACCTTCTGATCCTTTAACATAAGATATCGTCATGTCGCACATCCCTAAAGGGAGGCATTGTTCTTTGTGATGGAGCCGTACATAGGTGTAGCAGTGCAGAGCCGTGGCCGGCCGGGCTGCCCACTCTCGGTCGTGTCGGGCCTGAACTGGATCCTGCGGGGTGGAAACCACATGTGGCAGCCTTGTAAACGTGCTGGATGGAGCCAGCTGTAATGAGAGACTCGGCCTCAGACTTGAGCAGGGCAGAAAGTGGTACAGATCGGTGGTCTTGGCAGGCCGCTGTGCTGATTATGTGTGTTTCCACAGTTTCAGAGGCAGCCAAGCCTCCATGAGTCACTCGTACCAGGACCATGCAAATCACTTTAAGATGGTGGGACTCTCTCTCTCTCTCTCTCTCTCTGTCTCTTTCTTGCTGGCTCGCTCTTTGTGCCCAGAGGCCCCCTCATTGGGACGTAGACAAAGTTTCCTATTGTGACCCCAGCCCTCCCCGTCCCACCTGGTCGTTTACGTAACATTCGTTGCAGTTTCCAGACCTGCTACATCTAATTTTCTCTGACATGGATTCGAGTTGACTGTGGCTTTTATACAATCTGCCGTCGGACACATGTTCTGCATTATGTTGCTTTGTTTATTTAGAGACTCGGAGCATCTTCGTGTGATTAAATGGGACAGTTTTGTGTATTTACAGCCTGTTTTATGTGTGAGAACCGGACTGCAGCTGCATCATGTGGTCTAATTCCTAAGAAAACAACAAAAAAACAACTTTCTGGCAAAAGGTGCACGTTTGTCGAGGACAATGGCAGGATAGCTGCAGCCTCACTTTACAGCTCACCTGACGCCTCTCGGATTGTCCTGCATCCTGTTGACGTACCGCTTGTCCGATGCCCTGCGCTGCAGCTTTGCGTGAGAGCCCCCGGCTTCCAGAGATGCCTCCTAACCACAGTTAAGCTGCAATCAAACCGCTAGATCCTTTCTTCCTCATGAGCTAGTGAAAGCTAAAAAGCAAGAGCAGCCCAGTCTCGTTAACTCCACATGGTTTTTATTTAGCTCAAAACTAACATTAGGAGTCATCTCAGGTTTCTGCAGCTTCAGTTCATATGCAGGAGTGTGAAGAAGTTTCTTTTTATTTAAAGTGAAAATGTGGAGGAAATGCAGCTTAACCTGTTCTGATGAAACATCGGTGCGCTTTTATCCGTTTTACAGGCTGAACGAGGATGCCGGAGTACGTTTGACCTTTCCTTTTCACTGGGACTGTTTTTCACGTCTAATAGATCTTATAAAAGCAACCAGGAAACTTGAATCGGTCTTTGTAAACATTAATGCGCTCTTGTCATTTTTAAGCTTGTAAAAAGGTGAAAATGAAAGCCGAGCCGTCAGCCTGAGGAGGATAATCTTCTCTTCTAGCGCAGAGAAACTTGCATCTGACTCATGCTCTGAGTCATCGCATGGTGGTGGTGGGAGGAAGAGAAGCAGCTTTATATCTGTCTGTACACGCCGCTCTCCCCTCCCCTGATGACTGACATCGTGTTTTAGTACAGATAAAGCACAGCATACATACAATTCTCTTTGGTTTATGGTTAAATAAAACCATACATTATCCCCGTATGCCCCCTCCCCCGCTTGCTGTATGCCGGCTTTCTGCAGCACATCGGACACGGCCGGAGACGTCTTCCATCAGACACATGTGGGTCTGTGTGGGTGGCCCAGCATGTACACAATCCCTCTGATTGTCCTCGTCCCCTCAGATCCTCGCTAAACAGTCGTGTGTCAGCCTGCAGTGTCTGTAAAACTGCAGGTCTCTTGTGAAAGTTGCAACACGCGGACCGGTAGGATTTCATGTGTGCATCAGTAAGGAGGGCGTGTGGAGGCACTCCCAGTGAGTCCAGTGGACGAGCAGCATGCCGTCCACACTCGGCTGCTCTTAAAAACAAAAGCAGAGAGAACCTGAAATGTGTGCAGAGCTGCAGCATTTTCTTTCTCTTTAGATCAATAAGTTCAAACATATCTGATGTAAATCTTGTAAAAATATCAAGCTGTGGTTTACCTCCATCACTGTTACTGGTGTGGCTACAGATAGTGGAAGGAACGAAGGTGACTAATACACCATTGATTACTATGTAGCAAACTTATTAATATTTGTTTGTAAGGCTACACATATATGCAGATGTGCACACATCTGGCCCTTCAGAGCTACCACCCTGCAAATTTTAGATGTATTCCTTTTCATCCTATCGTATTCCTGAATTAGCTCATGTGCAGCCATTCAGCTCTGCAAGTTGCTCACAGGACATTTATATGATTCAGGTGTGTTGGAGAAGGAAACACCTAAAAGTTGCAGGGTAGTGGCTCTTCAGCACAAAGTTATTTGCACCTCTGTATATATTTATGTAGTGTACTATTGTAATATTTATAGTGGTAAAATGCATTATTATTCCATATTTACTGTAGTGAAGTCGATCATTTATGTATTACTGGTGCAGGTTAATGATCTTATATTATGGGTGGGGAAAAAATGTTTCACATAAATAGTTTTTGTTGTTTTACATTTCTTTCCAATAGATTTTTCATTAAAATGTATTTATTGTCTTGTAGGACTTTATTGCAATGATACCCTGGCTACTGTTGTGTTTTTCCTAAAATATTTTTTAAAAAAACCAAAAGATTGCAAAAAACATTTATTTTACTGAAAGAAATTTAAAAAAAAAATTTTTACTAAAGAAAAATCTTCTATATCAAAGGATAACAAAAAACACACTTTAGGCAAGGCTAAATGTAATTGAATCATCACCCATAAGATGAGATGATGAGAGAATGTAGCTGGGAAGTAGGCATGTCGTCCCAGCCCTGTTCTACATTACTGTACATCAAAGCTGCTTATCACACAGACGTGTTATATTATGGCAGTGAGTCATGGGGTGATAAGCAGGCGGGAGTTAATAAGTTTGTCATTCTTCCTGTTCATCTTTAAACAAGTATTACTTTTTTCTGCTGTTTTTATTTTTTATCCCTCAGATAGAATAAACCTTCATTTATTCATTCATTTTACTCAGTACTTCCACAGAGCAGCTGTTTACTGTGACGTTGGGGTCTCAGTGTTTCGCCTGTTGGATCAGATGAAGCATTTTAAGAAAAAAGATGATTGATAATAAAAAGCCTGGGTCGCAGCAGCCTCCAGAAAATGATCCGATTCTGCCACCGTGGCCTTTAACATGCTGCAGTCAGGCTTCCCTTCCTGGTTTTATTCCTATTTCTGGGCTCCTGTGTTTATTTTTGAAGCCCCCATTATTCACAGACTTTCCTCTTCGTCACCTTTTCCCTGCAGTGAGCTCGGCATGTCGGCGTGAAGCTGCCGGCCGAGCCGGGTCCCTCAATAGGGACTCTGGGAGAACCCCTTCATTCTCCCTCTTCTGTGTTTGAAGAGTGAGTCATCGGGAAACCCTTCCCACACATGCCTGCCAGATGAGGGCTGTGTGTTTCCGTAGTAGCATAGCATACAGATGAGTGGCATCTCAGACATTTCTCAGAGGGATTCTCACAGAAAATGAGGGAGGTGATGAAGATTTGTCATGTGAGAGCAGCGCTGCTTTAATCAGATGGGGAGGATGTCGACATCTGCAGGGGGTCTCTGCTGGTGATTTAGTTTAACTGTAAGAAGAATTAGTCTGAAGGAGACCACAGCACTGTGGTCATTAGCCTGCTGGGTATGCAGAACACCACGGATGATTTCCTCTTTTTCAATGGACATTAATTCATAAAAGATTCGGATGCTGTTTCAACCAGCAGCAGTATGCAATGCATCACTACCACCACAAGGTGGCATCAGTCTACCGAGCTGGATGACAGCTACCAGGAAAAAACCACAGAAGAAGCATTCGAGCGTAGCTGGGAGAGACTGCAAATACAAATATAAAAACGTTGACATGTTGTGCAATGAGAACAGAGAACATGAAAGTACAGCAGATGAACGTTCACTATAATGTAGTAAAATGTACGTACATGTCTGACAGGGTGGGAACGTACATGAATAAACAGAGGAGTGTAAACAGTGGGTGGGTGAAAAAAGGATTCACATAAATATTCGGATTTTTTTTTTGTCTCATGATTAGACATTTTTTTGTAAAAATATATATTTTTAAAATTATATATTTCTAAAATCATTCTTATATATCTGTTTAAAAAATTTTGTTTCATTAAATTTTCTTCAAAAATGTTTTTTTTCTTTTTACATTTTTTTTAACTTAATTTTTTTTAAACACTAATCTGGTCTACTGTGTTGTTAATAAAAAAATCACACGAAAAGAAAAAAATATTTTTTCTATCTCACAAAAATTGGAAATATCGAAGAATCTTAAGAAGCACAATTCAAATCGAGTCTGAACCCAAAAACTTGTAAAAGCGTCCCTTGCATCAAACCCATTCCCACAAAATGTCCCGATCAAACCATTCATGTAAAAACCATGCAAGTTGTGGGAAAGGTGAAGACCTCGAAACCTGCAGTTTAGTGAAACGTGCACAGATTGAGCGTCTGTGTTGGGAGAGAATCGGAAGCTTCTCAGACAGAGCAAAGGTCCGGCGATGATTGATGCACACAGAAAATTTGTTTAAACTTGGAGTTTTTTTTTTTTTTAGTTGCTGCTGCCAGCAGGACGTCATGAAGCTCATCATGTCCTTCAGGTTCAGACAGAAAACACAAAGTCCTGACGTGTTTCCGTCCATCCGATCAGAAACGTTCATACTTCTTATTTATTTTTGTGTACAAAATGTGCTACCAGGCCTGGCAAGGCCTTGGTTACTATGGCAACGGCATACCAAAACATAAGAAGAGTGCTTTTTTTCCCCTCTGTGTTTCACTCCATGAGGTGGAGTTTGTTTCTTGTGACGGGGGGGGGGGGGGAAAAGCTCGCTGTGAGTCATCCTGGAGGCCGGGAGCCGAGCCAACACATTCTTCCTCCTCCTCCTCCTCAGTTCTCTTGTCTTGCTGGTGCCTTTTCCTCCCGTGTTGCAGCACTTCCATCCACAGCTCCTGTTCAGCCTGTAACGCACCAACATGTCCGTTTAAAAAATAATCATTTTTCATTCTGAAAATCTCTTAAAAATCTTTGGTGCCTCAGCAGATGGATGCCGTGTAACATCTCGGCCCGAGCATTAGCACTTAGGTGTGGGAGGACTCGTTTATGATTCCCTCTCTGGCTGCAGAGCGTTGAACGCTGCCGCCCTTCTTGGCACGAAGGTCTTGCTCACTTTACTATTTCTTCACTTCTGCTGTGAAAACAATGAAAAAGTTCTGCAGCGCCGCTCTGATTGCAGCTTTTTACTGGGTTAAATAAACGTGGATGCCAACGAACACCTCCACGCGCTGCATGACGGGGATCGTATATAGAAACGCATGCACAGCGATTGTTCAACATATCAGAACACATTAACAGGTTGAGCTGCTCGCATTCAGATGCACTTAATCTACTCGTTTTTTACGGCCACACTCCCACACACGCTTAAAGCACACACACACACTCTGGTTTTCCAGGCACCACATGCTGCTCTGAGCTGACATCAGGAACAGCATCCGGATACATAGAGTGGAAGAAGGAACCCTCTCTGCAATGACTTCCCCCTGATTAAAGGATTTTCTGAGCACATTATGACCATCGTTCTTTACAGATTCTCTGGTTTAGTTTGTGCACTCAGGCCGATTTGTTCCCACGGTTTCTGTCGCGTGTTTGGAACAGGCTTTGATTTGAATATGAAAATGAAACGTCCGGGTGCAGCTGCTCGAACCTGGAAGCAGGTAGATGTTTCAAAATTTCTGTCTGAACAGGACCTGAAATATCAGCCAATTGAATCAGGTTGAATGAAAATAGGAAACTTTAAATCTACACAGATGAACTCTTTTAACAGTGATGTATTTAATTCATGAATCCTTTAGGGGTGGTATATTGCATCGAAGAATTGAATAGATTTCACAATC
>JBBBVT010000006.1:1151269-1163613 GCA_037177035.1 Craterocephalus eyresii | reverse complement strand
CATTTGCTTTTAGAAAAATAGCTTCACTTTTAACGTCATACGAATCTGTTAATTTCTTCAAATCCAGAACGTTTATCTTTTATGCGCCTCCTTTTTTCTTCTCATTAAATATTCTAGTCTTGCCATTTAAAATCGATACAGAAGAAAGCTGGTTTTTCAGTTGCAACAAATGATTATTTTCCTGATTGAAGTCAGTCTGATTGGAGATTCCAGCCAGCAGACTTAGAGGGACGTTAGATGAAATGAAGCACTTCTGATGTGGACAATGTGGATTTATAGAAGACGGAAAAGATGCAAAACTGAGTTGATGAACATTGAAACGACCCATCGTGTTCATAATGTGGGAATAGTGGAATTTCAACGAGTCTGGGAAACGTAGCTTTTCTCCCTTGAGATGGTGGGTACTCTGGTTCAACCTGCAGAGTATGAAATCTATGTTTCTACTCCCTGGATATGCACCATCTTTTGACAAGAAAGGAAGTAGAGCGTTAGCTTTCAAGTTCAGATTTTAAGTTTAGGAAGAAGCAAAAAAGGAGAAGTTCCAGTAAGTAAGAATCTCATCGCGCATCTTTAATGAATGATCCAACAAAACAAGAATGTGAGTTTGAGAAGCTGCATCCTCCCCCTCCCTCCCCCCGTAGGGAGGAGACAGGAGCAGAGAGGAGCTGAGGTAATGTGCACAAAACAAAATTGGACTTTTTGGTTTCATAGCCATCATTTAAAAACGATGTAGGGCCCAGCTGTAGCATCCATTTAATATGTTTAGATAAGTGAATTCTGCTATCTTTGCGGATAAAGTGTTGAGCTTTTTATTGGCTCTCCGCTCCACATGCATGTTAGCCATGGAGACGTCTCCGGAGGAAGACATGAGGGGGTACCATGAAGCTCGCCAGACGTCTCTCTGTCCATTCATGCACTCACTGTGCGGTTGCTCTTCCCGTCCCGCAGACCCTTCAGTAAATCTCCCCCCACTGCCCTGGAGAATGTCTGTGTAAACACAATCACTGCTCCAGCTGAGATTCTCATCACTCAACCCGACTCCTTCCGACAGAAGCCCTCTCCGGTGCCCACACAGAGAACAAGTGAAGTTATGACTCCTTTAAACAAAGAAGGCAAAGGTCCTGCTCCGCGATAACGCAATAAACACTGCGGTCCAGCGCCGCCAGCTTCCCTCCGAGCCAAATTTGGTTCTACCTTCATGGAAACATCGACTGAGCTCATTGTGTTTTTCCAAGCATGCAAAGGTTGGCTCAGGCTGATACACAGAGCGAAGGATGATCCACAGCAGGTCGGCGTGAAATCGCCGGGATGATTTTTTGCCTGAAACAGGATAACTGACGCCCATCCATCAGTTAGATCAGCTTTCGTGGATGCCATGCCCTCCGAATGAAGACTGATGTCTGAGACAGTCAACGGTGGGAAATGTGAAGCATGCACCCGTGACCAATCAGTGCCTCTTCATCAGGAACTGAAATCCAAACCTTGTGTGAAAATGGACTGCACGCTAATTCCACAGGAGCCAATTAGGCTCCTGTGATATAAACTCTGAAGATCTTTTATGCCCTGTGAGCTGCAGGCAAATGTCTGTCCGATTGAGATTACTTGTTGGAAATATGACACTCCTGATGAGAAACAGGCCAGTTTGGAAGTGGAAGAGAGGGGAACGCCCTGGCAGCGCAAACTCTTCCTCCTCTTGCTTCTGTTCTGCTGTTCATCTGCTGCTGCTTTTTTTGTCATGACTTGATGTGTTTTTAAGTGTGCGTTGCAGTATCTAGAAAGTAAAACTGGACATGTGGTTTAAAATGTGCACAAATGACCGAACTAGCAGCGTATTTACAATAATCATCAGTAATCCTATATAATTTTAAGTAGGGTTGAGTCATTGTGTAGAGAAGCAGAAAGACAATGAATGGAAATAAAATGTGGAAAATTGAGTTTTTCTTTTATTTTACAGGCTGTGATGAGAAACACTGGGGCCCAGGCTGCAGTCAGGAGTGTCGCTGT
Organism: Craterocephalus eyresii; assembly: GCA_037177035.1. NCBI lineage: Eukaryota > Metazoa > Chordata > Actinopteri > Atheriniformes > Atherinidae > Craterocephalus > Craterocephalus eyresii. The sequence goes on along the minus strand of JBBBVT010000006.1, from coordinate 1,161,609 downwards.
GAGAACGGAGGCCTCTGCGACCCTGTGAAAGGGACATGCCAGTGTCGTCCGGGCTTCATAGGACGCTTCTGTGAGGACGAATGTCCAGCAGGGAAGTTTGGGAAAGGCTGCCTGCAGAGGTGCAAATGTGAGAAAGGAGGATCCTGTGATAAAGCAACAGGAGAGTGCATGTGTCGGGACAACTTCACAGGGACTTAGTGAGTATAGAAAATGGAAAAATGTGGTTTTTAAAGCTATTCAGCATTGGTAGAGAAGAATTTCATGGGTGTAACCAACATGGTCAACTCTGCTGCTCATCCCACGAATGCATTTATATGCTTTCAGCTGGATTAGATCATTGCTAAAAAGCATTGTTATAACAAAGAAATAATCAACCAAACACAAATTTCCTGACTTTTTTTGCTCCTTGTCCAACACACCAGACTAACAAATCTTCCATTCAGCTTAATTTATCATTGTTTTTGCAATTCTATGTAGTTCATAAATAAATCGTCTAATATTGGTTACATTTATTGGCTGGTTAAGTATTATTTTTAACTTACACAATCCTGTTTATGAACTAGTTTACTTCTGTTTTTCCAAATAATAACTGGATTCACTTTCAGAAGGTCACTGAACATTCATCAGGTGGTTTCAAATAAGAACTTGATGTGCACCATGAGAAATGGAGGCAACTTTATGAGCTGTGTCAGACTTGGCAAAGACTGAAATGATGTGATTCACCAGCTCTTTTATGTCTGAATCTACAGAGAACAAATAAACTTATGCATCCTCCAGATATGATATAATACCCCAGGTATTTGTGCCAAGACAAATGAATCTTGAAAAAGAGCTCTCATGGTCTTTTTGTGGATGTCCACCACAGTTATTTCTTGTTTTCCATCTTCAAAGTTTTCCATTCATCTACCTTTTCAACATAGTCATTGTAAGGACTCTAAGCAGCCCAGGTTAATTGCTTAAAGTCAGGCGGCGAAAGTCTTGCATTAATTTATGTAGTTTTTGAAAATATTACTTCAGATTTGCATGGTTAGTAAAGGCAACTACTTCTTATACTGAACTATAACAAATACCACCATAAAGCTGCAACAATGCAACAAAGTCTAGTTTATTTGCATGAAGTATGACAGTGACAGTATTTCAAAAGTTCATATTTGATTTATTTAAAAGATTTTATTTGTCAAAGCTCTCATGGACGCCTCACAAAAACAAAAATGACAATTACATCATAATAACGCGGACAACAGTAAAAACTGTTTTATGAGAGGAAAGGCTGCCTGATCAGACTTGACTTTGAGATTTCACTGTATGGATGTCAGACAGTGTGTTTCATAGTGAGAGGCAAAAGGATCCTGTGGTGGTGTTACTGTGGTCCAGCGATGAGGTCACTGAGTTTTAATATTTTAAATCTCTCCACGGTGTCTTTTATCCAGCTTTTACAGGCTGAATTTGTGGATGTTTTTTCAGGTGGAAAAATCGAAAAAAACAAAGCAAACAGCTGAGGGTCTAAGTGTTCGAGTGGTGGATCCACAGACCTAACATTTCCATTTTTAGCCCTGTTGTTGCAGCTAAAAGCGGACAAACTTCCCTTTTTGGAGCCATGCATTTTTAGAGTACCGTGATCATTTCTTTTGGGAGCCACAGTTCATAACATGTCACTTTCTTATCTGAACTTTCTCAGGAGTATTGCGAGACATTGATCTTTTACGACCAACTGTTATGTGTCCACAATTTAATCTGAAGACGATTAAGAAACCCTAATAGTGTACACTGTACTCCGTGAATCATGTGTTACACCCTGTGTTTTAGATGGCCCCGAGGATGAGTAAGCAATGAAAACTCTTCCCCTCGCCGCATTAGTGAAAACTCATTCTGTCCGTATAAGAACTCAGCACTCATTCTCAACTTGAGAAGAGAAAAGATCATTCCTGGCAACAGCTAACCCCGTGATGAATTGTGTGTATTTTGTAGCTTTTCCACGTTACCTTCAGGGTGTAATCGAAAGAGTAAGCCAAGTGATATCCACTCTGATTGGCCGAAGGCACGGTCCAACTGACCTGGCGTTGTAAAAATCTTGTAGTAATGAATACTTTAACTTTCTTTTAGATGATGTATCATAAGTTTGAGTTGTCAGATTTATGCTTACTTATTCTCTGAGAGAGGTGACATCAGCACCTCAACATCTGTGCATGATTTGTGGAATTATGAAAGCACGTTTTGTGCACTTTCACCTGTAGAAAACATTTACTTAAGTCTTCAAGAATGTCCCCAGATGCTCGGTGTTTAAGGGTCCAGTTGCATCGATGTCTCATGAAGCCATCTCCTCCTCCTCTGTCCCCCATCCGCAGCTGTGAGAAAGCATGCAAAAGGAAATGCCAGGCTCGATGCCCCTGCCAGAATGGTGGCATCTGTAAGGGCAAAGGGATATGTGACTGCATGCCTGGATGGACGGTACGTTTTCAACTTTAAGCTGGCTCCATCTATGCTGTGCCATATTTGAAATTAGCTTGCATGTTCCAGCTGAGTTCAGATTCTGGACAAATCATCTCTTTTGTGACGTTAACTGACTGTGTGTATCTCTGGTGATGAAAACACGATATATTGCCCAGGTAGGGCTGGGCAATATATAGAGACTTTTTCTTATGGAATATAGAATGAGGGAATATTGTTTGTATTGAACTTGTTTTGAGTTAAAAGTATCTCTTTTTTGCATTTTTAATTGTATTTTGTCACAGTCAATGAAAAGTTTTTTTTTTCATTTTAAGGAACAGTGTGTAACGTTTTACCTAAATATTAACCTAACGTGAAGATTTCTGGCATCATTATCTGGTGTTTGAGGCATGTCAGAACCCTCAGAGACCAGACATTATAACTTTGAAGGAGTGGATCCATCTCTCATGGATCATGTGACCTGCAGCGGTTTGCTTTAAGCCCCCCCTCTATAAACACAGAGGCTCTGCTTTACGCTACTTTTTCCTCCTCCTCCGTCTAAAGTCTGTCATAGCTGAGCGAAGTAAGAAAATGAAAATGTGTCTGAGGATGCCAGAAAGAGAGAGACTGTCTAGTTTTGGAGGAAGTTACAGACCAAAAGTTACACAGTAACTGTTATTTTTCAAAAAACTGCTATTTTGAAATTCTGTTATTTTGAAATTCAGTCAGATATTTTCATGTTTATGTGCTTTTGCTCCTAAATAAATGTGCATTTAGTAGCGCTGGGATAGTATGCTTTCCTCATTTCTTTTTGGGTGTGGATAGGGCAATTTGATTTAAATGGCAATTCGTGCCATTTTTGATATTAAAGATTTTTTAATTTTAAGTTCACTTTTTTAACTGTAGAACGTAGGAAAAAACTGAATCACAAAGCATATTTCCCTAAAAAGTTGCATGTTCCTAAGTTACTAAAGTTGATTGAGCAGGAATATGTTGGAAATAGCTGCACTCAAAGCTGTAAATGACAATCTTGTTATTTGAAAAAAATATATACAGTATATAAATCGTATATCATGATTCAGGTGAAGAATATCAAGATAAAAAACATTTTTCATATGGCCCAGCCCTCCCTCGGGGGTTTCTGTGTATTCCAGACCCCCAGAACTTCCAAATATTTGATTCTTTTCTGAGTATCATTGAAAAATGTTTTTTCTCTGTTGCTCTGAAGGGTGAGGTCTGCACAGAACGATGTCCAGAGGGGCGGTTCGGGCCCAACTGCACCAGCGAGTGTTTTTGCCACAACAGCGGCAAATGTGACCCTGAGACCGGAGAGTGCCACTGTGCTAAAGGTTTCACCGGGAACAGGTGTGTATCGAACAGCTCCTAAATCCTTTCCTTTGGAGAAGACAGGACATAAAACATAGAAACAGTGATAAAAGATTTCTGATCTGTAAACAGTGGTAAATGTTTTTCTGAGCTTTTACCGCCTCAGATGGAGGAATAGATCTGACATCCAAAAACAAGATAAATTTTCCCATGTTTCTGTTCGTCTCCAGGTGTAAAGAGGAGTGTGCTGCAGGAACGTACGGACAGGACTGTAAAGGCGTGTGCGACTGTGCTAACGGTGCGCGCTGCTACAACATTCATGGAGGTTGTCTGTGCGAGCCGGGCTTCAGCGGGCCGCAGTGCAGGAACAGGATGTGTGCGTCCGGGAATTACGGCATGCAATGCGAACATGCGTGTCTCTGTGAGGAAAAGCACACCCTCAGGTGATTTCATTTACTCCCCACACAGTTCCTTTTAAGGGTTCTTGAAAAAGAATATGAAATATAGCATTATGATAGTTGGTACTATTATTTTATTCTGTATATTAATATTATATGATAATATTATAACATAATATTATTATACTTACTTGTAATAAAAACCACCAATACTGATCCTTGAAGCAATAAAAAAAAGGCAGAACCACTATCTCGTTGAGAATGATAGACACGAAATGAATTGCTGAATCTTCCAGCACGATTTATAAAACCTACTGTGAACCTGGTGGATTCAGGTGCAAACACTGATGGCTGGTTGCTGCATTTGTGAGTGTTTGCAGCCATAGTGGAGTGGGCAAGACCGGACTGGTCTGCCGACACATCACTGGCCAACAGCAGCGACTCAAACTGATCCGGTTCAGATCAGGACCACCTTGTTCCTCCACTATGTGGTGTCTAGCTGAGGGGATTCTTGAGGGGAAACTTCATCTTCAAACACGGCGCTGTGGTGCAGGTTCTCTGTAAACTCAGATCTCTTTACATCTCTCTCCTGAGCTACTGACTGTCAATCAAACATTTCTGCCCGCTGACTCCGCCCCCGATCACATCCCTGCCTGCTGAACCCCAAATACCCCCACCTCACAGTTTGTGGCATTTTTTAATTTGACAGAAAGCAGGGGGTGGACTTTCACTCTAATTTTGATGTGACATTTCCTTTTAACTTATGTTAAAGTACAACGGAATTTGATGCCAGTCTGACGGTCTCATAGCAACAGAACTCAGAAAGTTATGGATGGATTTTGATAAGACTCTCAGGAATCGTCAGAAACTGAATGAAGGAACACGTGATTAGATTTAGGAGGTGGTCCAGATCATTATAATTCCCACAGCAACGAGCTAAAAATAATTACAACGGCTTGGCAGAGGTTTGCATGCTTCTAGCTTTATTTGGAAATTAAGAAAAATTTTGTCATCACCATTACTAATGAGAGGAAAAAGTGGGTGTAACTAGTGAGAGAATGATTACATAAACATCAACATCTGTAGTTTCAGCACATTGTTGCACCATTTATCCAAAAGATTTAAAAAAAATGGTCTGGAAAAGGCAACAGGAAATGGTTTTTAGGTCAGATGACTGGGCCCTTGGTCTTCCATCCACATTAAAGACATGCTTGTGATTTAACTCCACCTGACCTGTTAAAGTCAGTGGGGCTGAAAATGAGCTGATTCTACTTGCCAGCTGTCTGTGTGTGACATTTAAAGACTTTTCTAAGTACGGTTTGGTCTCAAGTCATCCATCTGCTGGGCCTGATGGACTGGAGCGAGTGCTTCTCCCTTCTTAAACGGGCCTAATATTGTCTACGTGGTGACTGGAAAAGAGAAAACTCACTTAAAGTTCTTTCCATTTAACATCTCTGTTAAAAGATTAAACCTACAAGTATTGATCGTTTCTGTAGCTGTGTGAGAATCAATACCACGTACCACAACATGGTGATTAATGCTGATAAATTCCAGAGGAAACTTGTAGGAAAACACTTTTTTTTATTAAGACCATCTGTTTTATCTTAATATTAACTTGTTTTTTTATATTGTAAAGCTGCCACCCCATGAAAGGAGAGTGCACGTGCCAGCCAGGGTGGGCGGGGCTACACTGTAACGAGACCTGCGCTCATGGTTTCTATGGCAACGGCTGCCTGGAGCCATGTCTTTGTGTGAACGGAGGCGTGTGTGACAGCGAATCCGGACGATGCCGTTGCACGCCCGGGTTCACGGTGAGCAGGTTTACGATTTTAAAGATTTCAGTGTTTATTGCGTTTCTGACAATGTTTTTCTCAACTTCAGGGCGTTCACTGTGAGAATTCCTGCAAAAGTGGAACTTACGGGAAGAACTGCTCCCTGGAGTGCTCCTGCGAAAACTTTATCGACTGCTCCCCGACTGATGGGACTTGTTTCTGCAAAGAGGGTAAGAAGTTTCCGCAGAAGTGAAGTGAAATGGATCACATGTAGATTGTAGTTTTTAGAGGTCAAACTGGTGAAGATGTTAAAAAATGTGGATTAGTAGCTAAGGGGTCATGTGTCTGCAGGTTGGCGAGGGCCGGACTGCTCCATCCCCTGCTCTGAAGGAACCTGGGGCCCAGGGTGTAACGCCACCTGCCTCTGCAGCAACGGGGCAAAATGCAACCCGGCCGATGGATCCTGCGTCTGCACGGCCGGCTGGCAGGGGGAGCTCTGCGATCAGCTGTGCCCGGTGAGTGTCTGATGGACGGACGGTGAAGGCCCTTTGCCCAACGTACGAAAGCAGGTTGCCTTCTGAGCAGGCGACAGTACGTGACGTCATTACAAGTTTGTTGGCATTCCAGTTGCACCAACTTGGAAATTACAGATATCTCCAGCACAACTCATTTGTGAGCGTCTAAAAATGCTGATAAAACAAGGAAATCACAAATAAATTGTAAAAATATACAATATTTAAACTCAAGCCAGTTTTAGTGATAACTGAATAAACGTAATTATGATAAGAACAACCCGCCACTGTTCATACTGGAGACAAAACAGACATAAAATGTATTCTAAATCATTTTAATAATGGTACGGGGCACAGCCATCTTTACATCCCGTATCTCAGGGCCCTCTGCAATTATGAGCTCCTCGCTCAGAATTTTGCGATCATCTTTTACGGTGTGTTGAGCAAAGGCGCTAGATGTCACATCATCCAATGTACTGGATACCAAATAAATTCACCAAAGAACTGGAATTAGTTTTTCTCATTTTGAGATGGTAAAAGCAAACGCTTACTTTGAGTGCAGAAGCAAGAAGGATTCTTTATACACAGCATGTGTCAGGATTATACAGTCTGCAACTGTAGCCTTTCCACTAAAATGGCAGGAAGTGTATTTCAGGATGCAGGGATTTTGTTTTTTGGGGGTTTTTTGTTTAAAAAGGCTGCAGTATGTCTGTTAATCCCTTCCTTATTTCCTCTGTGCTGCTTCCCAAAGCAGCAGAAAGCCTCCTGGAGTGAAGCCACGGCACGGGATGAAAACAGATGTCACTTAGTCAGATAAATCAATCATTACTCTCAGATATAAGAAAATATCCATCTCTGTAGTATGCAAGGAGATAAATGAGCTGCTGTCTTTGATAAGATTGATGCACGGATCGTACGGATCTTACAGGATGAATTAGGTGTGATCAGAAGTGTCCAGCCTTTAATGCTTTACCTCATTCTCTGTATGCTTTAATCTGGGTTTTGGATGCGTACCCCTCCCGTCCCTCTGATGCCAACACACCAGACTGTCCACACAACGTATTGCCAGTGTAGTATTTTGTCTGACTGACTGAGCTGGACGAGCTCCGGAGCGATTCCCCTGACGGTTCTTTGCCTGTTGGCTTCTGTTCGCTGTGCAGATGGGCACGTTTGGGCCCGGCTGCCTGAAAAGGTGTGATTGTGTCCATGCTAACGGCTGCCAGGCTACCACCGGGAAGTGCCGCTGTCTGCCAGGCTGGAGGGGTAAGTAATGACGTCCTGCTGCTGTCGCTGCCATGTTGGCTACAGGATTGCAGATAAGGTCCAAAAGGACTGAGTGAGCCACAGGTTTTCCACCAGCCTCGCTCTCCTTTACTCTCATTGGATGTCTGACTCCGTAATAGTGATCAATTATTTATATAGAGCATTTAGACTATTGTTTCTTATGAAGACACTCTAGGGGATCAGAGAGGTGATAAATGAGGAAAGTATAGTATTGACGATGACAATTTAGTAAGAGTATACATTTTTTTATATTTAAACCAATATAAATCAAATTAGTGGGGTTTTATTTGGAATAGAGGGCCTGATTTGTGAATGGGTGGGCTGCATTACATGTCTGTCTCTTACAGGTGATGTCATTTGGTATGAGACAGAATGTGTAAGCAATCCAGATACAATCACTTATCCAATGAATGCTTAGATGTACATCCATGAACATCAACCCTCCTGCAGTCTTATGTCTGATTGGGTAAAAGGTGCTTACAGCCGCATAAAGCTAGAAAACCTCCGTCTGACCAGATAGCTCCAATCACATCTGGAAGAAATCTTAATATTTGTGGAAATTTGGTGAATTCAGGTAATCGCTATACACGTTAAAGTCTCCACATCATCTAAAGCCATGGAGGTTTCTTTTGTCTTTGCTCATGAAAATGACACTGACCGTCACTGAAGTCCTCACCCTGCGAGTGGAAATCTAAAATTTGTTTTCACTCAATATGTTCAGGCTGACAACACATGATGTTGTGGAAAAGTATGGAGGGAAACAGGAGGTTAAATCTTCAATGTTAACACATTTTCCACAAAAATGGGAGAGCTTTAAGTAATGAGGGAAAGGATTGCCATAATTTAGTCATAAAGTTAGTTAATTATTGACATTCAGCTTGTTTAAAATATATCCTTTTGAAAATAAACACCAGGAGCCAGACCTCCCTTTATAGCAAGTTGGATACTGGGATAACTGAAAGGCCTCCATCTGTGGTTTTAAGTGGTCAGGAGGAAACACGCCGGGTCATTAAATCTGAGGTGCATGTCGGGCCAAGGCTGAAGGTAAACAAACCATTAAGAAATCAATACAAAATCTTACAGGAAGCCAGTGGGGGGCATCAAGCAATAATGAGTCTTTTTTTTTAATTATTTGGAGGCAAAGGGACCAGATTAATCCTTGATTACTGTAGTCAAGGTGAGAATAAGGCAAATAAATGACCTGATTTTAGCTGTAAAAACAAGCTTGGTTTACTTCATTTAGTGTCAAACCTAAGATGGGAAGCAGCTAGTACGTCTGTAATTTCAGGAGTTTTGGGTGATATGATCTGAAATATTTTAAAGACTAAAACCTCCAGAAGTGACAGAATTTGGGGGGTGAACAGAATAACCGAAGATTTTTGGGCCATCCAGGGTCACATGCCAGAAAACCAAGCTGTGACTTGTGAAGCTGCTGTTGTACAACTGAGCATCATCAGCATAGCATGGTAATTTACATTATGAAAAAGCTGGACACAAGGTAGCATGTTAATGGAGATTGCAAAGAGACCAAGGACTGAGCCATGTGGTACTCCAGAGATGAGCCACTTAGGTGGTAAAACAGCTCAGTGTCAGAAAAAAGCTTGATTCAATTCCAACCAGGGACTTCTAATGATGGAAGAAGACGTGAAAAATGGTATCACTGTCTAGAAAAGATCCACAGGGGAGTTAGAAATATTTCAGACTGTAGGGTTGAGTGTGGGAAATGTTTTTAAAGCCGAGTGGAGGACGTCATATAGGTAACGGGGGGTCTGTTCCTACATCTTTTACCTGCTGAAAGAATTAAAATTAAACTCTATAAAAGCTGTTGCTGTTCATTTCCCTCAGGGTTACGCTGCAGAGAGCCTTGTCCAGAGGGCCTCTGGGGGCCCCAATGCAACCACTCCTGCTTCACGCACTGCCCCAACAGCGACACCTGCCAGAAGGAAACTGGGGAGTGTGTGTGTCGTCCAGGCTACTGGGGAGTCAACTGTCAGAACAGTAAGTGTTGAATGATGTGCCTCCATTTTCTACTCACCATGCTGATTAACACTCTGAAACACTTTTTTGATATTTATCATGCAGCCGGAGATGTGGCGAGTTTTTCGTTCTCCATCAATGCCGTTACAGTGATGTTGAACAGTGCCCGGGCAGAAAGTTCCATAAAAATCCACAAAAACTTGTGTATTGGCAAGAATATTGTGTTATCATTTTTTTTACCAGAATTGAAAGAGCCTGTCACAACTTAGTAAAAACTCCAACTTGTAATATGTTTGACGTCACCTTACAAAAAACACTTGCTCTTTATGTACAAGATGAATGAAGGAATTAAAATCAGGCTCACTGATAATGGTTTGAAGTATGTGTGTAGCATCAAACATACCCCTGCTTAGTGCAATATAACATGTATGGAGCGGGATATATGAAAATATAAATGAACAGTGATCATACATATACCATATTTCCATTTTTTTTTTTGAAAATATTGATAGAAAGTATGCTTGGCGGAAATTTAAAAATACTTTACTGTTATCCTTCAAACGTATACATCTATATTAATCTAAAGTTAAAGTGCTCAGAATTCTTCAAGTAAAAATGGAAATATGGTATATGTATGATCACTG
>JBBBVT010000006.1:1102764-1115840 GCA_037177035.1 Craterocephalus eyresii | reverse complement strand
CATGTCATTCAGTTGCTAGGGGGGAGAGGGAAGATATGGGAAATGACAGGGAAATGAGAGCCAGACATTAACAGTGAGTTTGGAGATTTAACAGATTTGTGAAAGTTAAATGTTTTTAAGTTTAGAGTTGTTGTGCTCAGTGTGTAGAATAGTGAGTTTGTTTTAGATTTCTGTGTAAAAAAAATGAAAGTATTTGTGAATTTGGAGCAGGAAGTCCAGCTTTCTGACTTTGAAGGAGCAATGCTGTATTTTAAACCCGTCTGAGGTGCTCATTGCATTTATACTCATACAGTTATTTTCCAAATTTCTACATGATTTGTTTTTAATTTACAATCTATATTTACATTGTAAATTGTAAACCTGGTTCGTTACACATATTTGTAGCCTTGACAGTGATATATTCAACATTTTCACATTCAGATTTTGTGTTTTTTGTGTGATTTCAAGTCCAGCGTTTTTTATACATTAAATCAAAATGACCTGAAAAAATTAAAATACCTTTAAAACCACACAGGTGAGATTATGCTGAAAAGAATGATACCAAACAAGGCTGGTTGAAGTGTATTTAAAGGCGAAATACAAGCATAAAATCAGAAGTAGCCAAAACCGGCCATTTATACCCTAGACCCCAGAGGGTTAATCGGTAGTTGTGTCATCTTATCGATCGATCGATGATCGACTAATTGATAAGTGGCAATTTTTCTGAGAAGCTGAATTTCCATTAATAGGTTTCTTTCAACGAAAATGCAAATTATATTCCTTAATGAAAGATTTATTTTTAAAAGCTGGAACACAATCACAGATGGAACAATGTAAACAAGGATAATATTATTATTAATATTAATAATATATATTATTTACTGCCCACTTATGGTGTAAATTTAGTACAGCGAAAATGAAAAAACTCCAGGTGGCTTATAATGATGCATTGTGAGAATTGTGTTACAAATTCGCAGGAGGAGCAGTGCCAGTGAAATGTTTGTGACAAACAATGTGCCCACCTTTAAAGCTGTCCTGAGAAATCTTATGTATAGGTTCATATGCAGATTGACCACATCTAAGAATGCAATTATTGTGTCTCTTATTGATGTCTCTAAGAGTGATACAAGGTACTCTTCCTGTTTTTGGAAGCATTGGACACAAAGCTTGTATGTGTTTTAATCTATGGTGCCCATTTGTACCTTTTTTAAAAGGTTTTTTTATTGTTTGTATTGTTTTGTTTTGTTGTTTTATATGTTTTGTACTATGTGTAGTGTGTTGTTGAAATGGACCATGTGTGTCTTGAATAAAATTTACTACTACTACTACTAATACTACTAATATAATAACAATAATAATTATTATTATATTTATAATAATAATAATTATTAGCATTGTTATTATTATTATTACTATTACAACTTTAAATTCCTATAATAAATTAAATTATGTCTGTGGCCAGAGGACAGCTTTTCTTCTTGTTCTTGCATATTCATACAAACATTACACAGAAGTGCGATCAATATTCAAAACAACAAAATAGTTTTTTATCACTTTTTTAAAAAAGTATTCATGTTTTTTTCTTATCCAAAATCATCAATTTGGTAATTCTGCAAATATTACACAGTGGTCACTTCTGTGTTGCATCTAAGCTTGACTTTTGATTAAACCAGTTTAATCTCTTTATTCATCTTGTACATAAAGAACAAATCTTTTTCATTTATTCTCTGGTGAAATGTAGATCCTCTCCCTCATTCAAAAGTTTATGTCAAACATGACTTTTTACCAAGCTGTGACAGTTTCTTATAATTAAATTATAGTAAAGAATCTTAGATGCAACCAGAGGGATTATTCTGGTTGTAAATATGCTAGTTTTACCCCCCTAACTCGCCAACTTCCTGGTCTGATGAACTAAAAACATCCGTTTCAGACTTGTACGTGTTAGGAATTGATCAGTGGTTTGACTCCTACTGTGTTATTGTTGTATTCTGCGGTGGTGGCCGTCTCCAGGATGGTGTGAGCTCTCTGGATGAATGGCTGCAGCCTCTCTTCAACCCTCCGCAGCTCAGACAACATCTCCGCCAGCTCAGCTGGGCTGGGATGGCTACATTATGGAAGAAACGTCTGATAAATCTCCTTCACAGAGCATATATATATATATATATATATATATATATGCATATATATATAGAGAGAGAGATATAGATATTATATAGATATATAATATCTATATCAATATCTTATATTGGGATTCAATTATTTAACTCCACAAAAAATAATTTCTCCATCATGTATTCCTTCAGTCAGCTTGAAGTTAATTCTGGTCATTCAGAAGGACAATACTTTAAATCCTAATTAAATTAAATAACATCATGTAACCATAACTTTAACCTCATAAATAGGGATGTAACGATACTTCAAAAATAGATTTAAAATCTCTTCAAACTGGTTTAAATGGCAATCGATGTAGACAAAAATGAAATCGATTTGCATTCAATGCATCAATGTAATCAATGCAGATGGTTCAAAACAAATAAAACTTGTTTTTTTCATTAAAAGATTTGGGATCATTTCTGTATTTATAATAATTATTTGTTCAGTGTTAAGTTTTGTTAGTACAACAGGAAATAGAAGGTCACCGTTTTAAATAAGGGAGAAAAAGGCAAATATCAGAATAAGACAATTCATTTGGCCATAAAAAAACTAAAATTAATTTTCTTTGGGGGGGGGGGGTCGTAAAAATTGAAATCGAGAATCAAATGGTGGCTTGAGTGAATCGTTACACCCCTACTCATAAACAGAGAAAATAAAGTATTGTTTAAAACGTTTTACGAGGTTTAAATGAACGAACAGAAACGAGTCTTACTGGGGCCCGGGCTGTGGCGTCGGCCCCTCAGACGCAGCCGAGGAAGGAGGCGGCGGACTCGTTGGAGGTGGGGAGGTGTCCATGGGCTGAGCAGAGGGAGACGGAGTGGAGGTGGTGGAGGAAGACGATGGAGGCGGCGGCGCTGCAGCAGAAGCCGTCTCCGTCTGGGTGGCCGAGTCGCTCGTCCGGCCCTGAAGACAAACCCGACAATTCAGAGACCTCCATCACGGAGCGGGGGAGACGTCTCGTCTCGCCCTTACCTCCATCCTCTGGATGACGTCGTTGATGTCTCTGAGCAGGTTCTCGGCCAACACCAGCCTCAGCCTGGGCTCGCTCTGAACCGGCTGGTCCATGTCGATGTGCACATTCACAGACCCGTTGCTCTGGAACGGCAGCGTGAGAATTAACGGCGTTTCACCGGCTGATGCTGCGAGCACGAAGCAGGGAGAAAACTTACCCCGGTGCTGGTGGTGACTCTGGCGTTCCTGGCATTATCTCCCAGACCCGACACCATCTGCTGAACCGACATCTGACACCAGAGCAGAGCACGGGTGGGACAGAGATATGACACAAACAAATATCGCAATTTTATTTCAGTTTTTACATACATTTTTTGTCAAAGAATTCCTTTTTTTCCCAGAATTTTTATTTATTTATTTATTTAAATCAGAACACCCCCAATCCCCTTTTTTTTTTTGGTCTAGCATTAAACCATTAAGCTCAATTGCATTGTATAAAATGTGAATATGCTCGACAAACCCGTGTATATCCTGGGAATGATAATAGATAGGAGGGATGGTAAAATTTAATTGAAAAATCAAATATTTTGATTTTTTTATTTCACAATTTTACAATCCAGCCTTAACAGTTGGTGGCTAACTCTTTTTTCTCTGCAAAGAAAACAATTGAAGCTCTAAGCCGATAGTTACAGTTTGAGGGACGTACAGAAGCTGAGGTGTGTGTATTGGAAAGTCAGTCTCCAATCGTTATTTTACGGTATCATATGAGGCGAAATATCCAATCGTAGAGCTTTTACTCCACCAGATGGTGTCAAAGATCATTAGTTGTCGAGATGCTTCACTCCTTTGTCCGTGTGTGTTCTCTCCGTGAATGAAACTGTTTTGTCAATTAAATAATTGATATTAAAGACTGTTATCTTGTGGGAATAGTGTATTGTTACACACACTACTGTGATATATGCTACTACTAGCTCTGTTACTTATTTTGGTGCAATTTGTTGGTTTTATAATAGAAAAATACATTGCAACGGATAAAATATGTGATGTCGCAAATATCATCATAATTACAGGTTTAATTTTTCACTCTTAGTATCCCCAAGACCCTAAATAACATTTCTAGTGTCTACAAAGTTGTACTTGCAGTCCCCCGGTATGTTTGTGACATTAACTTCCCATTTAATTTTTTCCTTTCTCAGTATGATCATATAACATTTGTCATTTGTGTGACACCAGTGCGTCATGAATATTATGAAAGCCCAGGTTGTCCTGAAAACAGAGGAAAAACCCAAAAATGCCCCCAGACTCTGAAGGGTTAAATAATACCTCATCTCCAAGAGATACAAACAAAAACATTATCATGTAACAGGAAAACAAACCAGGTTTGAAAGTTTCCCTCATCCTCGTTTTAATGTGGAATGAGTCGGTACAGACAAGATTTGACATGTTTCGAGGATAATCCCCAGAAATTCCCACAGACTCTGAAGGTTAAGGCAAGCAGAGTGATGCTCTGGCTCCTGTTTTGCGTTTTCCTAATTTAAATTTTCCCTTAAAAAAAAGAAAATCTTTTGTAATTCTTTTGTAATTTGTAATTTTTTCAACAAAAAACTGCAATATTGAAGAATAGCATTTCAAATCGAATCTTTATCCAAAAATCATAAAAGAATCAGATCAGGAGGAGAGCGGATCATCGCAGTTCTAGAGGATAATCGTAGATTTTTAGCCCTTTAGAACAAAATAGGTACAGGTATAATAGTCGCATATTAAACACTTCAACATCACAGGAGAAATTAGCCCATTTAAATGATTTAAATGGGAGTTAAAGCAGCAGCCTTTAGTCTGAGCGGGAGGATTGTTTACATTCCCCTCCTTCATATGACGGCAGATGCATCATTGTACCGCACATTCCTGACAGTCTGAGAAATATGGAGAGGTATAAACAAACCAGCTGTGGTTATAGCTGCTGTGTAAACTGTTATTTTCCCTCATTACTGTGTATGAAAACATGTCAAATCTTCTCTCTACCGACTCACTCCACAATAAAACGAGGATGAGAGAAACTTTCGAACCTGGTTTGTTTTCCTGTTACATGATAATGTTTTTGTTTGTATAATTTGGAGATGAACGAATTCAGAGTCTGGGGGCATTTTTGGGTCTTGTGTATTGTTGTTGATAAAACAGTCATCGTATGATGCAATACAGTATTATACGTCTCCATTTTCATAATATTCATGATGCACTGGTGTCAAACGAATGACAAATGTTATATGATCATACAGAAAAAGGAAAAAAAGGAAATGGGAAGTTAATGTCACAAACATACTGGGGAACTGCAAGTACAACTTTGTAGACACTATAGAAATTATATTTAGGGTCTTTGGGATGCTGGAGTAAAATATTAAACCTGTAACTATGATAAAAATATCAAAATTGTCCCATAAGTACAAAAAAACAAACATTTACTCACTGTTTCTGATGCCAATCTGCTATGAGCTACATCTTATTTTGTACCCTTTGCAGTGTATTTTCTAATATTGTATTAAAAAGTTGCACAAAATCAAGTAATAAGGCTAATCATGGCATATTTATAGTACGGTGTGAAACTCCATACTATTTAATTGAGATACTAGTCTTTAGACAATAATTATTGTTTTCAAAGTACAGTTTCATTCATGGAGACGACATACACACACACACAGAGTGAAGCATCTCAACAACTAATGATCTTTGAAAAAAAGGCTCCACTATTGGATATTTCAGCTCATGTGATACTGTTGGATGATGCAATTGGACACTGAGTTTATAATACAGGTAGCTTAGCTTCTGTACGTCCCACAGACAAACCGGAACTATTGGCTTAAAGCTTAAAGTGTTTTTGTCCAAGAAAAAAAGAAAGTAAGTGGATATCTATCACCGTTCCTGAGATATAGGTGGTTTTATCAAACGTATGCGCCTGTGTTGTTGACTTTCAAGCGTTAACAGACCGGTGAATGAAACCGGTGGAATCTCCCTTTAAAAACGTTCAAGGCAGACCTGTATCTGCTGAGGGTCCATGATGTTGACGGGGAGGTTGAACGTGCCGAGCATTACGTAGCTGTTAGCGTTGCGATCGTGCGGAGGCCCTTGCGATGTTCCCTGAGAGGACGAGGACGGTCCACTGTCGGCTGACGTCCCCCCTGACCCCGAGCCGGGCTGGGAGGGGGGAGGGGGGGCCCGCTCCACGAGGTGGATAACCTTTCCACCCACATCTGCAACCACAGACAAAAATATTCAGCTCACTACACCACAGAGAAATTACTAAATTATCCTAAGAAAGCTGTCTACTGGAAGAAAAAAAAAACATAAAACAGCGTAGGGGCGGATGATCTGGCACAAATATATCACGATAAATCACGATTTCGTTTTTATCAGGGTCTTACATGTATGTTTGAGAATGATTTGCAAGTTTCTGGTCAGTGCAACCAAGCAATTTCTAGATGTAAAACTGTCCCAAAGGGGATTTAAAAAAGTGACAATTCGGTCCAAAGAAGCTTCTGAATAGATTCGAATTGAAGTAGTTGCAGTTTTGCTAACATGTGGAAAGAATATAAACATAATAAAAGCAAACTTATGCTTCCTTTTGCATCTGTTTCAAACATCCTCATCACAGATAAACTGTATATTTATGATCCTCATACGTTTTTTGTGTTGCTATGGTTGGTCGCCACCAGGGGACAGTGCTGAGTTCACAGTTAGCCCTGCGACCCTACAGCGGTTGCAGATGCTTTTCGCGGCCGTAATGTGTCGTTATAAAATAGTTTTTAACCATCAACACACCCTGAACACCAGCGAACCCTTATTTCTAAAGCTTGTGTCATTTCTACAGTTTCTGCCCTTTCTTCTTCTGCAGTTTTTTCTTTCCCTTTCTTCTTCTGTTCTTCCCTGAATTGTTTCTGCTCAACACTGCCACCATGGTTTCCGGTGGTATTACTCCATCTTCTGCTTCAAGTGACAGATTGTTTTGTTAGTGCATCAGCATAGAAATGCAACTTATAGAATGTGACCTAAACGATCTATGGATCTTGTCACTCTGATAGATCGTCTACACTTTCTAATCCTTCACCATCTAATATCATCATGTCACACACACCTACAACAGCGTTAAGTGTGTAGAAACAAGTGTTTAGCTGTTTGCAACGGGGAAACAGCGAATCTCAACAAATCGCTTCGTGACTTACTGTAATCTGCCAGCGTCCTTTCATCCTGCAGCACTCGGCCCTGGTAGATCAGCCTCTGTTTATCCACTGGGATGCCCACTGAAGGGGCAATGTGCTCCTTGAACTCTTTCACCGTCAGCTAAAAAGAGATTGAACAGGGACGAGTTGTGACCAGAAGGGATGATATTTAAAAAAAGAAAAGAAAAAAGGAACTTTTGTGTTTACCTGAGCACCAACAGTGTAGGTTCTGCTCTGGGAATCCAATGTTTTGACGGTCACTTCTATGTCTGAAGGTTGTTCTTCCATGATGATCCTGCAGCATCACATCTGGAGTTAATACTTGTTTCAAAGTTTAAAGACCATAAAAATGTAGCATAAGATGGATTTCTCAACATAAACAGCATTCTAGGCCTGTCATGATAAGAAATTTTGTCTCAGAAATTAAACAACAAAAATCAATAATTGAGAAAATGAAGTCTCTGTAAACAAAATTGCCCTTAAAAATATTAAAAATGGGGCTCACACAAAACAAAAAGGTAGCAATGAAAATATTCTCTGCTACATTCAACTGCGACAAAGTGACGGAATTCATAAACTCTAAAAGGCCAAACTAAAACATTAAATAGCAGGAAATTTTAAAAGAGCGACACCCTCGTGGGTGCAAGTGCTGCAATTTCCGTTTCACATCCATGTTAGAGCTCGGTCTTTAATTATTCTCTCAGGGATTGGACAAATTACACACCAAACTAGCGCTTCCTTTTCCAAATGGCACTCAGAAAGTTTATATTGATTTGTTCGACGCCCATACCTCCACCCCTACCCCCGACATTAGCCTCAACCTTAAATTTAAAACCAAATTTCCAAGACAACATTATTAGTTTTCATAATGTAGAAAAATGTTGGAAGTTCCAGACAAACGCACTGACCCGAGAGAAACGTGTAGCATGTCAGATATTCAGAGGCAGTGGAGGAGTTGTTGAATGAGAACAGAGGAACTGGTTGTAAATGGATGACATCATAAAGTAATTAAACATGACAGGGACAGTGAAGAGGGAACTATAATCTGCTCCAAACAATAAACATAATGTTAATGTTAAGCCTGATATATGCCCAGCAAAAAAAGCTCAAGTGAGACGCATTACACAGAAACTTCCAGTTCTCAGCAGTAATCATGTGACCAAAACGGATAAAAACACCTGGCAATACAAACCCAAACCATAACACCATTGTGAATAAACGACAGTGCTTGTTGCCATCATAACTTGGGCCACCACAGAGTAAGCATGGCAAATAAATAAAGTCTTTGAGAATATCACTAAAAACAGGGATTCAAAACTTGTTGCTTTGCACAGAGACAACAAAACAATGATCAGCTGACACTAAAAATCCTGTTACTTGCACTTTGAGTATATGAGCTAAAAGCTCACTGGCTAACAGATAAAAAACATCCAACTTTCAAAGTTAAACACCAGAAATGAAGCAGAACCGAAAGCTTCTTGGCCAAACTGGAGTTTACCTGTCAAAGACTTGTAATCAAAATCAACCTTATTAAAAGTCGTGTTAATAATAACTATCACTCTTTGTGATAGTTTGCACATTTGTCAAAGTTTAGATATAATGTCTGAATATATATTCATTCTGTAACCTCACTCACACGTGATTGTGTTCCTTTGTTTACATAACCTTTTGTAAAACAATGCAATTATCATAAAAGCAATATATAAAACTGTCAATATACATAATCTTTACTCAGAACTCTTATTCCTGCTATTAACAATTAAATCGCATTAAATGAGCGTTATCCTGCAGTTTGTGCTTAATTTCCAACAGGATTTGTTCATCCTGAAATAAAAATTCCACAAACTTAACAAAACAAACTGCGTGTATTTGTGTAAATATCACCAATATTAGTAACATTTGGCCGTGACTATAATTGATTTTAAGCACACCACTTTGTTTTTCAGGAATAAAAAGCAGCAAAGTCAGATGACTCAATGTCCACTTGCTCCAAACATCATGAAGTACGTAGTTATGTAGCATAGTTTACTAGCTAACTTTACGCTAGCCTGATTATATCACCGCAGTCGCACCATGTCAGACAACAGCACTTAATCGGTTCTTTATAAAGTTTTATGTATAAATAAATTAGTGTGAAATTGGTCTTCTTGGTATGTTTAAGCTCCAATTCAAATCTGAAAGCAAATAGACATTTGTAACTAGGCTAACACGGACTAGCTACCTAGCCAATATGCTAATGCTACACAAAACTACGCGTGATAAGATTTACAAATCCGTAACAGCGTGACATTTTGTTTGGAGAAAGCCATGTTTTTTTAAACACTCACTTGAGTCACGCCGTCTTTTTTTTTTATTATTAATCCAGTGCACGCAGTTGGTTATATTCACCGAACCGCTTCCCGGCGAACGCTGATATTTGCTAGAAGCTAGCGGCCAGGCTATGCGGATATGACGTCACGAGTGTTACTCTAAAATCTGCGCCCCGACAGAATCTGTCACTGCGGGCGCTAGTGTGCATTTCGAAGCATTTACGTCTAGAAAACATTTTAAATGAAATCGGAGTTTATCATGATGCTAGAACACTAAAGTCCTTGTCAGTTTTATAAGGTGTGCATGCTGAGAAATCAACGTATTTTAGCGCGCTCTGCAGGTCACTGATTCTCCTGGGTTACAGGTTTTGATGTAACACCGGAACCGCCGAGCAGAGCTGAAGAAAAGATGGCGAATCTCGTGGAGGCGACAACCCAACAGCAATTCGAAGGCTTTCTCGCTAAGGCCGGGAATAGCCTCACCGTAGTCCACTTCCAGGCGGCGTGGGCTCCACAATGCGGCCAGATGAACGATGTGATGGCCGAACTGGCCAAGGAGCACGCGCACGTCACGTTTGTCAGGCTGGAGGCTGAAGCGGTTCCCGAGGTGTCGGAGAAGTATGAAATCGCTTCTGTGCCCACTTTCCTTTTCTTCAAGGGGGGAGAAAAAGTGGACCGCCTGGACGGAGCCCACGCTCCGGAGCTGACCAAGAAGGTGGAGCGGCTGTCCGCAGGAGGGGGTCCCGGCGGAGCCCCCGGCGGAGCTCCGGACCTGAACCAGCGGCTGAAGCAGCTGATCAACGCCGCGCCGTGCATGCTGTTCATGAAGGGCTCCCCGCAGGAGCCCCGCTGCGGCTTCAGCAGGCAGATTGTGGCGCTGCTGAAGGAGCGCAGCATCCAGTTCAGCAGCTTCGACATCCTATCCGACGAAGAGGTCCGGCAAGGCCTGAAGACCTACTCCAACTGGCCCACATACCCGCAGCTGTACGCCAACGGGGAGCTGGTGGGCGGCCTGGACATCGTGAAGGAGCTGGCCGAGTCCGGGGAGCTGGAGAGCACCTGCCCCAAGGCCGTGACCCTGGAGCACCGGCTGAAGAGCACCATCAACCGCAGCCCGGTCATGCTATTCATGAAGGGCAACAAGGACGCGGCCAGATGCGGCTTCAGCAGGCAGATCCTGGAGATCCTGAACGGCACCGGCGTG
Organism: Craterocephalus eyresii; assembly: GCA_037177035.1. NCBI lineage: Eukaryota > Metazoa > Chordata > Actinopteri > Atheriniformes > Atherinidae > Craterocephalus > Craterocephalus eyresii. The sequence continues at coordinate 1,105,032 of JBBBVT010000006.1, read as the reverse complement.
GATTATGACACCTTTGACATCCTGCAGGATGAAGAAGTGCGTCAGGGGCTCAAGACTTACTCCAACTGGCCCACGTTCCCGCAGCTGTATGTGAAGGGGGAGCTGATCGGAGGCTTGGACATAGTCAAGGAGCTGAAGGAGAGCGGGGAGCTGGTGTCGGTGCTGAAGGGGGAGTCATAAAAAGAATAAACTGGGGGGGTGGAAAGCATCAAGAGGGGCCAGGAGGAAGAAAGATGAACAATAGACACAATTTGTTCCCTTCTAACTCAAACACAACTACTGGTTTTTGGTTTTCCTGCGGTTTTACTCACTAACACGTCTTTAAAAGTGAAAGTGAGGCTTGATTCACCACCTGAAAACGAGTCCTTCCTGCTTCTGGAGACAGTTTTTGCAGCCTTTTTCCTCAGGTTCACTTGGTTTGCTTTGTCTTCCTGCCATGCACACCTGCAGTGCAACCCCTGGATCTAAGAGAAAACTTCCATTTCTTCATGCATCACCGGGATAAACGCCAGGGAAAAGCTCTGTGTGGCACTTGTTAATTGTAATATTGAAATTAAATGATAAAAAATCAGTCTTTTCTCTTTTTTCTTGTATATGAAGTCTTGTGATGTCTTTGACACTGAAGACAAAACTAGAAGCTTTGAATTCACGTGTGATCTGAGGAAAAACCGGATGTACTTGTCGTTTGGCGCCACCTTGTGGAAGTAAATAAAATAAGCGTCTGGCCTTTCATTCTAAAAAACTAGACATTAATTATTTGCTTATTAGAGGAACAAAAAGAGGAATTACATGTATAAGTGTATAAAGGTTTGAGATGTAACTTAAATAGGTTTATATAGAGAAAAATGTGCTAGTTTAATATTTCTGGGATAAAAAAATTACACTAAATTAAAATGGTTACAATTTCAAAATTTTATAAGTTTATAAATGTTTTAAATATATATAAATATAATTATTTCATATGTCAGACATTTTAAATACTTTTTTTCAGGGATAGCTTCTGCTAAAGATTCTCAGCACATAATCTATTTATTGAGCACTTTATAGAACATGAAGCAAAGTATAGATAAAATAAACCCCTGTAACTGAACCAATACGCTTTTATCATACAGATACTACTGGGAAAACTAGAATATGCCAGAAAAAATTTTTTAATGAGGCAATTTAACATGAAAGGCGACACCAATACAATTTACTTTTATGTACTAAGTACACATGTAAGGTTTTACTTTCAGAGGATTGACATTTTTTTATTTAAAATCCATTTAGCAAAATCTAAACAAAAGCTGAAGTATATTGACTTGTATACTATTTGTCTATGTGTGTACATTTAATCTCTGAAATTAAGTTACTGAAATGCAGCTTTTTTTCAGGATTTTCTAATTTTCCAAGTTCTACCTGTATATAAAAAAGTTCCATCATTTTGAGCCCACATGAGATGAGAAAGAAGCCTGTTTACACAATTTTTGATACAAATAAAAACACATTTTGCATTTTTTCCAAATATGCAGATTAGGGATTATCTGATAGAGTTTGTCCCAGCGTGAGGTTTTACCTTCATATCATTTTATTATAGAACATGTAGGCATCAAACACTGATGTTAGGCTGAAAGGGTTTTTTAGCAGGAAATAGAAATATTTCAGTGGAAGAAAATAAATTACAAAAAATATCCAGTGAGCGGCAGTTCTGTGGGGAGAAATGCCTTGTTGATGCCAGAGGTCAGAGGAGAATGGCCAGACTGGTTCCAGCTGATAGAAAGGCAACAGTGACTCAAATAACCACCCGTTACACCCAAGGTAGACAGAAGAGCATCTCTCAACGCAAAGTACGTCGAACTTTGAGGCGGATGGCTCTACAGCAGCAGAAGACCACGCCAGGTGCCACTCCTTTCAGCTAAGAACAGGAAACTGAGTCTACAATTTGCACAAGCTCATCGAAATTGGACAGTAGAAGATTGGAAAAACGTTGCCTGGTCTGATGAGTCTTGATTTCTGCTGCGACATTCGGACATTCGGGTAGGGTCAGAATTTGGCGTCAACAACATGAAAGCATGGATCCATCCTGCCTTGTATCAACGGTTCAGGCTGCTGCTGGTGGTTTGATGGTGTGGGGAACATTTTCCTGGCACTCTTTGGGCCCCTTGGTACCAGTTGAGCATCGTTGCAACGCCACAGCCTACCTGAGTATTGTTGCTGACCATGTTCATCCCTTTATAACCACCATGTACCCAACTTCTGATGGCTACTTTCAGCAGGATAATGCGTCAT
>JBBBVT010000006.1:1009690-1022881 GCA_037177035.1 Craterocephalus eyresii | reverse complement strand
TACTTCATATAAACCATAAATAAATGATTTACATATGAAAAGGAAGGATTTAAAAGCATGATACGTTCCCTTTAAAGGGTTATTAGTTTAATCAAACACAACCTTAAAGTTTAAAAAGGATAAAAAAAACAATTATGATTTAATCTAAAAGCACCTGAATGTGTTTTCTATGTATGAACGGTCCGGCCCAACGGTGTTAGTGTGTGAGCGCATGCACGTGAACCGTCCATTCAGTCTTTGTATTTGCAGCATTCAAACCCTCCTCCGTCCTTGATGAAAGAATCGGGACAGGGTGTTGCCATGGAGACCCTGCTCAGTAACAGTTGCCACAGCGATTAGAAGCAGCGCTCAGCTGAAGTGGTTATTAGGGCGACCGTGCAGAGACTGTGAAAGCCAAGCGGGGAGGCGTCTGGCGATCACACGGGGGGTTAAGTTGGAAACCGGTGTTTACTCCACCCCGCCAGCGTGCGGCAAATCGAGTTTGGGAAAAAATAAATAAATAAATAACTTCCCCAATCCGAGTCTGCTTCAGAGGGATGCGTCCTTATTTGGTAAAGCAGTCAGGAAGAGAAGGAAGCAGACGCATTCATCTCGGCGGGGAGCAACTACACGCATTGTTTTTGCATCGTAAATAAAACTCACCTGTGACGCGAACAACGTGTCACGTGGCGGAGAAGTCGGCCCGGAAAGCGTTCGTTACCTTAAAAGCCTAAAAACAAGCGTCTCTCTGCAGAGGCATGGAGGATTGATTAGTGCCTCACTCCGTCCAGACACAAGTATGCCGCCCCTCCAGGGAGGAGAACAGCCACAGCAAAGCAGCGCTAACAGGTTTTCACAGCTAACCGGGAAGCCGGAGACGGCAAGTCCTTAAACTGCATTACTGCAGATCGCTTCATTCATTTGTCCCACGTATCATCGGAGCGCAGCAGCAGCAGAGGGCATCAACACACCGCCAAACGCTCCGAAGCTCACTTCTAAAAGTCGACTTTTGCTCTGAACCTCTCTAACAGCTGCAGGTTTGAGGAAAAGGTTCGACGTGACAGTTCGGCCAATCACGTCTAACTGTCCAGGAGACCTTCCAGCCAGTCCGAATCGTAGCGTGCATCAGACTAGGGCTGGGCAATAAATCGATTTTATCGATAAATCGAAATTCCTATTGATGAGGATTTTATTTTTTGATAATCAAGATTTTCTTAGCCGTAATTGTTTACAGTGGCAGGGCCTGCCAGCTTGTTTTACAAGTTTGTTTCACAACTTAAACTATCTGCACTTTAAATTTAGGTCAACTCCCTGAATGTGTGATTGAAAAAAAAGCATGTTTTTCCATAAAATCTAATATTTGCGATTTGTTTTAAAGAAAAAGACAGGAAGATTTTTAAAAAATTGATTAAAATCGAAAATCGGATTTGGTTTTAAAAAATCTGATTTTATTTTTTGGCCATATCGCCCGGCCCTACATCTGACTGAACGCCTCCATCTGATCTTACAAGCTGGTTCAGTCTGATCCGGTTCCGATGCGCCCGGTCTACAACTCCTTGGGTGATACGACTCTGACAGAAGCCGGCGAAACATGGCAGCCTGTCATTTTTCACTAATTAGTGGATGGCTCGCAGTCTGTTAGGAGATTTTAACGGAGAGATATCTATCCGCTAAATCCTGTTTGTGTTACAGTTAGATGCATTATTACAGCAACATCTCCCCGGCTGCAGAAGGATAATGAGGATGAGGATCATTTCATCTGCCGATGATGCTTCTGCTGTCCAGGGAACGGGGTTAAACCGGGCAGAACCCGAAAAACTTTAATCATAAAAACCTTGCCAGACACTTTAATAGGGTCACATGTTCAAGGGCTTGCTCATCAGCCAATCACACGGCAGCACCGAATACATTTAGTCATGTAGACACGGGGAAACCATTCAATGAAGGAAGGAGATTTCTGGCTGTTGGTCTGAGTTTTTATCTCCGGGGTCCCAGAGAACAGTCTGCAGAAGTGAAAATATCAAGTTGTTGCCGTCAGAGGAGACTGGACAGACAGGTTGGAGATGAAAGAAAAGCAACAGGAAGTTCAGTCAAGGTCTGCAGACTAGCATCTCTGATGGGCCCCAGCAGCAGGAGACCACACCGGGGGCCCTCCTGTCGGCTAAGAGCAGGAAACTGAGGCCACAGTCTCCACAGACTCACCAGAACTGGATTTGATCTTCTTCATGCAGATGTTTATCAGCAGTGGCCCCAATATGGAGCCTTGGGGAACTCCAAGTTATTTTTCGTTGCTCAGCTATAGCTATTAGGACCGGAATTATATGTTTTCCTTTCGATTCTATTCTTTTATGATTTATTGGGTTCCTGTTCAAATCAATAGTGATTCTTGCAATTTTTCAATCCTGACCATTTTTGTGTTTTTTAGTTTTGCTTTTTTAACCACAGACCGATGCAATAACTGAATCAGGAACTTCTCACAAAGCAACTGCACATCATGTGCGTGACTTTTTAAGATTCATTCAGCAGGAATTTTAGAACCAGCTGAATCTGTGGAGAAACACGGCAGCCACACCATCATTCTGCTGGCATAACGCCCAAAAAATGTATAAAGACATTGCAAAAAAATTCTGAAAAGATTTTGGAGGAAAAAAATACTTTTTTTAACAATAGAAATCAATTTAAAAATCATGAAACAAAAAAAATTCGTGATATTTTAGTGAACTGATTTTTTTGCCCACCCCTGTTCATACGTTATGTATGGACATAAAGGATACACGGATATTCTCGCACACGTGAAAATGCATAAAATGTGAAGTGAGCCAGACCTGCTGGTGAAAATGGGCTTCACTCCCAGCATGGCCATGTTTAACCAGCTCCTGCTGACCATGTCCCTCCCTCTCTGAGCCAGTGGAGCATCTTCTGACGCTGCTTTTCAGCAGGATGATGCTCCAACTCTCACAGCTCAGACCAGAGCGCTGACTGGCCTCCACATCCATGATTCCACCTGCTGGATGTGGGGGAACGGGAGATTCTCATGGATGTGATAAAATGGTGAGGATAAAATGGTAAAACATTGTAGTTTTGACTTTCTGATTTGAGATAAGCAAAGGCAGGAGAACAGGTCTGTGAATGCTAAACGTCTTTTCTCTGCTCACCTCCTGCGGGTTTCTTTAGATTCCTGTCGCTCCTCACCTCTCGCTTCCATCCCCGTCTCTAGTTTCGCTCCTGGCCCTAAGCTGAACCCTGGATTTTAGTCTTTCATCTGCTTTTTTTGTCTTGCATCTGCAGCCTCCTCCCTCAGTAAGCATCATCTAAAGGCTCCATGAATAAAAACAGACCACTCCTGATCACATGATGGCTTTTTATATTCCACACTACAAATGATTTCTGCTGTGCATAGGAGAATAAATGTCTGTGGGTCTAACCTTATATCCGCTGTTAAAATGCAACTCCTGCCATTTTGCTGAAGGTTGCTGAGAGTGGCACATCCAGCGGAGGATCCAGCAATTAACCTGGATGTAGCACTGATGGTTCAGTATCATCACTTTTATTTCTGTATTATAATGTCGAGCCTTAAGATTTCTTTTTCAAGGCTGAGATTTTTAAAATATCCTTGGACTTAAAGCGTTTTTCTGTACGGTTGTATTTTACATTTATCCTAGCAACAGGCGGCCCTGATCCAGCCCTCATTCCTTCATCTCTCTCTCCCAGCAGTCACACTTTGCTGTAATCTTTTTACTGTTCTGCAGCGAGCGTACTCCGGCTTTCTGAAGGCTTTCTCTGTTTGTTAACCCACTCACCGAGCAGTGATTCACTCAGGCAAAAAAAGGCTCCTAATTCAAGTGTCGACACACAACTTAGCAGAGATGTTTCAAATCGGATCTGTGTTACCAGCAGACGCACAAAGACGCAACGTTTGCTCCATTTATAAAAAAAATAAACCAACATGATAGAAAAAAGGCTTTAATGTTAGTTTGTCTCATCAGAAACAGTCTCCATAGAAATGTGGACATCAAGAAGCCGTTCTTAAGGAAAGGAAACGGATGGAAAAGGGTGAGGAAGGTTACATGACACAAGAACTGGTCTGAAAATCAGTTAAAATGGGTCCGATGAGGGACAGACCCTCCCCAGACTGGAGCAGTGTGGGATCATACAAACAGAGAACGCAACAAAACGGTTTGGAAAAACCTTCAAGGACCCTGGAGAACTGTTCCTGGACACAAAAGGAAACTCTTTGCTTCTCTAAGAGGGTTCAGACTGATACGGAGCATAAATCTGTTCCTTCCATGGTGGCTTACGAGGAGCATAACTCGCATGGTTTAATAATCACTGCAGCCATTTCCCGTTTTCTGGGCCGGAGATAAAGAATCCGAGGAGCAGCAGCGGGAATGTCGGAGTGGAAACGGACAGTTTGGCATACTTTAACAGAAACAAAAATAAAAGAAAAGAGGCTACAGCTCGGTCTCAGGGAAAGCTGGCCTGATTGAGTCCAGGATGCAGCACGATCACACAAAAATCGGACAGACTTACCAATCCAAACGTCGTTACCGAACCAGGACAGGTTCTTCTGAGAGCTGTCGTAGTAACCGATCTTCTTATAGCTGCCTCCTACACGCCCACCAAGAAAGACACAGGAAGAAAATCTGAATTTATAATCAACTTCCTGTGGAAAACACATAATAACACCACATGGATTTCATCAGGGGTGCAGAAAAAAACTAAATAAAAAGGAAGAAAAGGCGCATAAAGGAGGAAAGAAAGAAGAAATGGGGGGGAGAGGAAGGCGAAAAAGAAGAGGGGAAAAAGCTTATGTGGCAGTCTTGAACAGGAATACTGATGAGGCCCCGGAGCGACTCGGGGATTCCAGTCAGGTCGCCTCATCGTGGATGTCAAATTACCTCGACACCACAGCAGGAAATAGGAGACAGAACGTGAGGGGAGAGGGGCAGGATTATCCATTTTCATCCGTTAGGACGGCGCTGAGAACAGAGGTAGAAAATAATCCTGCGCGGGGAAACTCATTAAGTCTCTGGTGACAAAAAGGATGCCATTTCCAGAAACGGCTTAAAACGGAGGCTGGGGCTCAATTAGAGCGAAGCCTCGAGTCCCGCGTTCCGCATCAGGCCCATTTGCATGAGCAGTTAGAGGACGGGGGGAGCAATCACGCTGAAGGTCGCCGGAGCTCCGCCAGACGGAGGCCGGCTGCATGAATAGACGCTTTTTTCTGAGCGCCTGACATTTGTTGTCCCTTTCAGACTCAGGTGTGGGAGCGATTTACCTTGCAGTTGTTCGATAAGGGTCATCGCCATCCTGGAACCCTGAGCGTCAAACACCACCTGGCCCTGAGACGCACAGAGGAGGAAGTTATGGTGAGTCTGAAGCAAACCGCCACTGGCCACGTTTACATCAGAATGTTAGTGAATTTGGCTTTAAACAGGTGAAAATGAGCATGTAAACACTTAATTCCTGATTAAATGTTAATTCTGAATGTAAGTGAACTCTGAAAAAAGAGGCTGGTTTATTCCACATTTAATTCTGAATAAGATAATTCCTCTCTCATCCTCTATCATGTAAACGTTCATTCTGCTTTAAGTTCATTCTGCTCGTTCCATGACGACCATAAACAGGCTCAACCCGAGTCTGTTCAAGTAAAAAATGCTTCTTTTACGTTTTCTCATGTTTTTGATGAAAAGAAATGAAGCAGGAAGGAGACTTTTTAACTTCCGGTAGACGTACGTACGGTACGTCGCTTCCACCATCCAACCAATCAGAGCCCTTCCCAACCCCTGGATTTAAAGTTGAATTAAGAAATGCCTTTTTAATGTAAACCTTCATTCAGAATTAATATTTCCATGTAAAAAACCGGGGAGAAGATTTTAATTCTGCTAACCTGCTGCACCACATCGCCTGCAAACAGGAAATGGAGTAACAAAAACATCTGAAACTAAGATCAAAGCGGGACCCTTGTGTCGAGGTAGTGAATGAGAATACATGGTAGCCAATCCCCGCTGTCCATAAGTGGAAAATATGTTTTTCACCCAGCCGGGCACGGAAAAAAGCCATGTATGGCCGCCGTCACATGGTTTCCACACGTTCTACAGACGTACTAAGTCCTGTCGTCATGGTACAGATTAATCATAGTTTCAGATTATTAGAGAAGTCTTTTTTTTTCTTGGCAATGTCTAATCCAGCTACATGATTTTTTACTTCCAGAATCTTCTGTTTTGGATCTGTGAAGTCTTTCCTTCACTTATCTGAAAGTATTTTTTCACATTTTGTAACCAGCGAACTCTTCTTTTCTCTTTCTGTGCAAAACTTCTAATTTATCCGTTTTTCATATCCTTCATATAATCATTTGCCTGGGCTCACAGTCTAACAAAGGCTTGTTTCGCTGGTATCGGCAGCACCTTTGACAGCTTGTTGTCGGTTCACAGCGAATGCAAATGTCACACTCGGGATCAATAACAGACCTTTTCACCTGCTGAGGAAATAATCAGGAGGTAAATCCTCTCCATCAAAGAGCTTATAAGTCAGATATCTTTTCACATCTTAGTCATTGAAGAGGAGGGCTCCATCCATATCAGAGCATGGTAACGCAAATGTTTCACCTAATTTGGAAGAATAATAAAGCTAAATACAGTAAAGGTTTATATAATGTCTATTCTTCTTCAACCAGGTCTGACAATTACATTTCATATATGTACAAACATACAGCTCATCTTTAATTCCTCTCTCCTTACCGAAACTCCTTCAAAGGAGCTAGTGTTGAGCGCTCTGTAAATTTCTGCAGTGATGTCGTGGTTGTTATAGTTAAAATCCTCCAGACGTCGGCCTTTGGCTTTCAGAGGCGCCACAGTCTTATTAAGAGCGAGTGCCAGGGCCCAGACGGCATCGTAGGCCAGGGGGGCCTCCTGAAATCCCCCCGTTTCTTCCGGGTTCTTCCCTCCCAGACGAGACATCAAGGCGGAAATAAACTCCTGCGATGTCTGACACAAACAGAAGAGAGGGAACGTAACAGAGGAGTCATTTTGAAGGAACGTAAAGCTATAAAAAAAAAATACTGAGGTAATTCTCGTGTCATTTCTAATATGAAAAAAATTTAACAAAAAAAAATCTGAATGTACACAGAAAATAGTTATTTCTTATAAAACTGAATGGCCATTTTAGCTAAATGTGTGCTTTTCACACCATTATTAATATAAATCTAACTTGCTTGCCACTCCAGCTTTACCATTTAGCTTTGTGTTTAGCTCAAATGCTGAACTACTGCTGTGGCTAAACCACAAAAGATAATGCTACCTTGCTTGTCACTGCATCACATTTACATTTAAGTAAACAGTCTGAAATTACTTTGTGCATGGCTCCTTGAAAACCATATCGTTAGCTGAAATGCTAACTTGCTCATCACTCCGATATCAGCATTTTGGATAGCATTTGAACCTACCGCAAAGATAGCTGAAATGCTATCTCTGTGTTTAGCGCAAAACACTGAGTCATCGTTTAAGAATCACATTAAAATAAATGGATTGTTTTGCGGACACACTAAATCCAGCAAGATGGCTGCAACCAGGTCAAAAGAAAAGCACAAATTCAAGTATTTCCTCCATCAATAACGTTTTAAAATGCACAACAACTGTTGTGTTGTTAAGTTTAACACTGTTTCAGTGTGTAATTGTCATTCTCTTCATAAAATGAACATGAAAAAATTTCTTTATGCTAAAACAACATGAGAGATCACAACAGTAGACGGAAAGATTTCTACCAGATTTCCGGTAAAAGCTCACAGGCCTCTGTCTGCTTACGTAAAAGCAAGCTGATGACATATAGGATGGTTGAAAAGGGGTCCTAACCTGGGTTCACTTTCAGCTTTTAGCTCAGTTTTAGGAGACAAAGGGAAGGGAAAAGGTAAAAAAGAAAAATGGGATTTGGCAAAGAAAACTCAGATTAAAGTTTTTGAGGGTTTTTATTTACAGAAAATTCCTTTGGTATTCAGTTTTGTACCCAAGCGAAAAACTTCAGTGTGACATTTTATAAAATATTCTTAGCCGATTCACTCTTAAGAGTGAGATGAGAAGATGTACTAGATGTCAGTACAAAAAAAATAAATAAATAAAAATCAGCTAATGCTAGCAGGTGCTTAGATTTGTGCATAAATGTCTACATTTCTGGGGGAACATCAAACAGGAGACAATTTCCCAAAAATCCTGCAAACAGAAGATAAAAAATGTTCATATAGCTTTGAGGAATGACCTCCTGCAGCAGCCCGGCACTGCTTATCAAGATTAAACAAATCTACTGTGAAGAAACCATGCTAATTAGCCGTCTTGCATTTCAGTGTACACGAACGGGGCTGATCTCTTTTCCTACTAAATGCTCAGAGAAAACCAAAGTTCCTCCTGCAAAAACACCAAACACCTGTTACACCTAAGTTAGCACTTAAAGCTATTGTTAGCATTTATCTTCACTGCTTAGCTTCTAGCATTTATCTTAGGTAACTGACTAGTTTTAAAGTCAGCAACAGCTTTTTCCCTGTTAAAACTCTTTTTTTTTTAAATTTACCTTAACTGTAAATTGTTTTGAGGAAACTTTACCTTTTAAATGACAACTTTTTCTTTCACATGTGAATTGTTTGGCTAGCCATCTTTTCCTTTTTTTTATACACATTTCTCTGTTCTTCCCAACACATTTTCACATACATTTACCTTCAGCATTTTTTCAGCTAAAGTTTGCAGTTTTATGGTTGAAGACTAGAATTAGTCCACTTCACAGGATACCGGGATATATAACCTATCCAAGGCAGCAGCTAATGGCTTCCCTCCCCCTCTGCTATGCTAACCAACTAGCTACACGAGTATTTTATTATGTTGTAGGACTGATTATGTCTCAACAAACTGGGATTAAGCTAGAATTTCCGGTTTAAACTAACTTAAAATACCCTCGATTTGGTATAAAAGCATTAACACACCGTTTACCATGGACATTTATTTTGTGCAGCTAGGTTGTTCCAGACCAGGTTCAGCGGTCAGGTGAATTGTTTTCGTTTTAAAAGGATTTAATCCATATTTTCATCCAGTCTGGTCTTAATTATGTAACAATAAAATTAAACAAAAATTAAACAGCTAATTATATAATTTAACTACGAATAAACGTTGCTCTAAAGATCCAGAAATTAAATATTTTTTTATATTTATAATATAATATTTATCTACCCTAAGTTGAATAAAACTCATTTTTGCAGATGTGTGGTGTCAGAAATCCGTGAATTTGGTTCAACACGATTGGGCTACATTTTACTGCATCACCTCTCACTTCACCAACCTGTGCTGCTGTTAGTTAAGTGTAGAATTTACTGTTATGAACTTTCTTGCACATTAATGTGATTCACTGCTGTACAAGTATTTTCTGTTACATTTTAAAATTACAACCATTGTTCCCTTTGCAGATAAAAGCGAGCTCCCCTGCTGCACCTTTATTTTATTAGAGGAGACATCAGAGAAACGAAATCTCCTCACATTCGCCGTGCTTAAACGAACCAGAACTTAAAACGAACATTAGTGGGTTCTGTCGTTTAACTAAACTCTTGGATTTATAACCACAATAAAGTCTGTTTGCACCAACAACACTAAGTCCCACGAGTTTCCAGTTTCATCGGCTCAGAATACTCAGATAATACGTGATTTAATTCTTCCGCCATCACCGGTTGTTGCTCGCTTGGAGTGAAATAAGATGATATTAATGACGATGTATTAATCAACTGAGGTGAAATTACAAGGTTATTTTTAAGAAGCAGCAAAATTTCCATGTCAACATCATTTAATCTGCATTGGTCTGTTGACTTTGTAGGATTTCTCGTCTTAAATCGGTCCTCAGCCTGGTTTGCTGTTTGTAAAACCACTTATGCTCTGACAAGGCTTGTTCGAGTCCTGCCACCTCCTCTTATCCTGGATGACTCTGATTTAATAAAACAGGTGGGAATTCAGCAATCACATGCAGATACCACCAAAAAACCAAGCTTTTCTCACTCATGAACGTGAAAGGTAGCAATGCATCCGTCTATACATGGCTGGGTAACTTTGGATTAAAAAAAGGTCAGATTTATTGGGGAAAGAGAGAAAATGGAAGTTATAGGACCCTCCAGAGAGATTTAACCGCACTGCCAAGGAACAATACAAACAACATGCAGCTGCAGCTAAATTATTCAAACCCAATAGTACGGAGGATCCACAGTGGACTAATTCTGCAGATCAATACTGATTCTGATGCACTTCTCCTCTGGAAGCGCAGCAACGGGTCAGCTGTGTCGAAGATCTGCAACGAGGAAATGTCTCACTGTGCTGTGTGCTGAGATTAGGACGCCATCGGCCATTAACTCGTTCTGCATGGTCAGAGTTAGTTTGGTTTGGATTTAAAGGAGAGAAAAGAATGGACCTTACAAAGACCCATGTGCAAGATCAGCTTCCTAACAGGCTGGTGTTCAGCAAATATCTCTTTATGTTGGCTAATTTATTCACAGAGAAACTTCCAAAAATATTCTAATTGTATAATATATAAAATGAAATCCTCATAGCCCTTATAAAATAACTAACTATGGCACTTTTACATTCTTTACTGAGCTCGTTTTGTGGCGATTTAGTCTAAAACTCTTACAAAAAGAATTCATATAATCATTAAACTTGTCAGATACATGTTCTGGATGAATAGAGGACAAATGTTTATTACTGGGTAGGTGGAGTAGAAAAGACTGGAGACAGATTTTTGAGTTTCAGAAGGAGAGTATTGTGTCCTGACATCGCTGCACATGAAACTGATTATCTAAAACTCAGGGTTGCGTAATATAAACCTCACAGTATCTATCAAATACAGAAAGATGAAGTAATGTTTAAGCCCACTCTTCAACAAAGACCAACCTGACAGTTACCAGAATAATAAAATACAACACCTCCGTTTATCTTCAGTAGCCATTTTCAGTCTGTAAATGTTGGACGGAGGTTCATGTGGGTCTGACAGCATGAAGAAAAGTTAGAGGAAAGCTCTTTCTTCCCACCCAGCAGAGACTTTTTGCACATTTTCTGAACAGAAGACTAAATGAAAGAATGAGCGTAACCAGAATGAAGACTGATGCTGTTTATGCAAAGTTCCACCCGACCGGCGTCGTTCCCGATCAGCCGGAGCTTCATTCCTACAGATCACCCGCTGACACCCGCGTCCCGTCGCTAAGCAGGTCAGAAGATAAGCCGGCTTCATAATTAATGGACAGACATGATAGCAGCATTAATATTCATCAGTTCTCATCTCCAAAATGTCCGCTTCTACGTTCATTTCCTCACATTCCTAGTGGTTCCAAATCTGAATGAGATGATTATTTGCTTCAGGTTAATTGATAATTGAGAAATAATTGAAAAAAGTGAGCCATTAGGAAAAGAACGTAGAAACAAACAGACAAATGCAGCATGTGGTCAAACATAAACACACACACTGGATCTCATTCAAAAAAACGTCTCTGTGGGGAATCTGAGGCCAATTAGGCTTCACACCTCCAACTCAGTCATGTCAAACCAAACCAATCTCATTGAAATTCCACCCCGGCCTTTTTTTCATTTACATCTGTCACTTCCTGCTGAAAACTAGCAGACAAAGCTAGCTGCTGCTGACCCTGCAGAGCTGCTTCACATCGGAAAGACAAACGCCAATTTCAAACTTAGAAATGGAATTTTAATAGATGGGCTATGAGCAGGAGGTCTCGCTGTAATTCCCATCGACCGGCGAGCAGCACCATCAGCGGCTAAATCAGCAGGTAGTGGCAGGTGCCGCGTGAACACAAACAACAGCTGCTGATGAAGAGCAGGAGAAGGGACAGGGGCGGACGAACGCGGCCGGTAAACACGACAAACGGAAGGATGATCCGTGGAGGAGAAGGTCGAAAAAAGGGTGAGATGTGGAGACAGAGTAAGAGGATTAGAGCGAGCGAACAGGGGAGAAAACCTGAGAAGTAAATGAGCATCATGTTAAATAATAAAAGCAGACATGAAACAGAGCGAGGCGGCGGCGCTTAAGGAGGAATAATCCGCCGCATTCTCAGCGGTTTGCCAACGATAAATGGATTCAGGTCAGACGCAGTTCAGCCCAGCCATGTCATCACAGCTCTGCCTCTTCCTGAGATAACCCCGTCTCACGGGAGCCCATAAGAGCTGGGAAATTTACCTCCGTGAACGAGCAGACAAAGAGCTGCAACTGCACGTTAGGAGGAAGACACGGTTCCCCAAACCCTCTGATCCAAGTCAGACCCATTGTGTGTGTTCTTAATGCATCAGTTCCAATCAGGTATATTATGTGGTTATGTTGTTGTTGTTTACTTCTAACATGAACTATTTTCTTTTCCTCTCCATTATTATTATTTCAATTTTTTGTTATTATTTATTATTATTATTAATATATAGTATTATTATTATATTATTATAAATAATAAGATAATAAATTTATTGTAATTGTTATTATAATCTTCATTATTATTATCATTATTTATTATTATTATTATTTATTTATTACTATTATTATAATATATTATTATTATTATTTTATTATTATTATTATTATTATTATTATTAGTGTGCGTATTTAAGGCCTGGGATGTTCCCAGCTGTATAAATGCACTTACTGTAGGTAGTTTGGATTGCATTGTTTCCTGTACAGTGTTGTCTTGGTTGTTTGTTTCTTGTGGCTCTACCGACCCGCCCCCACACCTTTTTTTGTCTTCTTTGTCTTTGTGTCTCTCCTTTTTTTTCTTTTTCTGTCCTCTCCGGTCAGGTTCAGCATTAAGATTTCAGATTCTCAAGAGGGAATTTATACATAAAGGATAAAGCTCTACTTGATAGAGTTAAGAGTAACGTAAAGCCAGACAATCATTCTGCTGCTACAATGCTGGACAAGACAGGTTAAAAAAAACAAAACTAGATATTTAATGATTATCATGGTGGAAGGGAAGGTCTCAAACACCAGCATCTAGGGGAATGTGGCTCAAAAAGTTTGGGAATCAGTGAATTTGAAGAGGTTTTTTTCCCTTTTACATAAGAATAGGTGTTTTTTTATCCTCATAGGGGTAAAATGGAAATTCTGCTTAACTTTCATTATTAAAGACAGTAGGGCTGTCCCGATACCACTTTTTCACTTCCGATACCGATACAGAGGGTTGAGTATCGGCCGATACCCGATACC
>JBBBVT010000006.1:974788-986216 GCA_037177035.1 Craterocephalus eyresii | reverse complement strand
TAGATAGATAGATAGATAGATAGATAGATAGATAGATAGATAGATAGATAGATAGATAGATAGATAGATAGATAATACAGACCATAACACGGTGACTTCCTGTCTAACACGAGTTTCTCCCTCCTTATAGCATAAAACGATTCAACTATCTCAGACTTCTTACATAAAATGTCATCCTTCAGGAGTTCAGGCCCTCTACAGTTAATGTACAGGTCCATGTGCGTGTGTGTAGCCACAGTTTATCACTAAAAATGTGTAATTATAGTCAAATAAAAGCTTTTATTCCTGCAGAGAGCTGAGACACTCCGCAGCTCCGCTGACAGAGGGAGCAGAGAACAGCGCGAGGTGCGGCGGGCTGCCCGCGGCCTGCCTGATGAGAAAAGCACATCCAGCAGGGGTGTTGGCAGGTGCGCCATCAGGCCCGTGGAGCCTCGGCTATTCTTGGAGGTCTGTCTTCATGCTCTCAGGGGTCATCGCCGTTTCCGCGTTCATGAGAACACACGCATACACGCGCGCTTGCACGTCTGTCGCTGTCCCCGGTGCTGAAATCTCGGGGCTCTAATTCCACGCAGTGAGGATGATAAGGGCCGAGGGGACACGCGTGGCTACCACTTCTAATTTCCTCCTAATGATATCTGGCACCGCGTGCCAGCGCGCGCGAGGAACGCTGATAATGGCACCCGATATGGCACGCGGAGCGGGGACTGGTGTCACGGCTGCCAATTAAAATAAAGGGCGGAAGTAGGGGGAGCACCTTGCGCCCCCCCTTCTGTCTCACTCATGGCTGTTAATAATTGATCAAAGTTTGCAGTCTCCGCTTTGATATATCCATGGCAACGGCTCCGCGCGGACAGTGCGCGCGCGTAGATCTGAAAAAGGCTGTAAATAGTCCAAAGCTTTCACAAGAAGCGCCGCGGAAACGCGCCACGGGGCATCTGCATCCATTTAAAAGGGACAGGAGGGGATTAAGAGTCAGGCCTCATGATTTTTTTGTGATGTTGAACAAGCTCGCGCTCCCGGCACTAATGGTAACAAAACAGTGCGCGTGGGCGTGCGCCTTCGCCAGAAAACAAGTCAAACTTTATTTAGTAGTGCAATAAAAAAAACCTCCTAAATGCAGGTTGATCACTCTGCAGCTCAGAGCAAACACGAGCTCAGATCATCCCGCTGCCTGACCGGAGGTTGGCGGTAAATATTCCTCTCTGCTGATTGGCTTCCTGCCTGCAGGTGGTCATAAGACCCTCATTTCTATTCCAGCTAGCTCGCACATGTTTGCTTAGAAGAAAGAACTCCAAGCCAGGATGATAAATTGACTTAATTGGAGGAATTAAGCGGCACCACCGCGCGCGGCACCGCACCGCGCCGCGCCTCCAGCCGCAGCAGCGGTGCGCTCCATCCCTGTGACAGGCGCTCATTGCTTTATCTTTATTTTTTTACAGCTTCTCCATCTAAAGGCATCCGCCTCGCTACACTTGTAATCGGGGGACGCGCACACACATCTGCGTTGCATCGGAACAAAGTGGCTCGTATGATCTCCGCGCGCGCGCGGCGGATGGATTTGCACACATATTTTCACAGAAGCCGAAGCCTTGTTTGTTTCTATGGTTTGCTTCGAGAGTAACTGTGTTGCCATGCCAACGCTTCCCTCTCCCTGTATGCCTCACACGCACGCACGCGCGCTCGCACTCTCTCGCGTCCCCCTGCTATTCTGTTTAACGGGATTCCAATGCAGAGCCGCGCGCACCAATCAGAATAAAGCTGGTAGCAGGTTTCCAAGCAGTCCCCGCGCGCTGGAAGCTGCGCGAGCCTCAGCCAACTCTCCAGGCATCTGTCCTGCAGCGTGATTGATAACACAGGAAGGGGGGAGGGAGGGATGTGTGTGTGGGGGGGGTGCTTTTAGAATAACAAATATGCAGCAACGAGGCAAATATGAGGATTAATAATCTGCTGCGTGATTAAATTATAGGAAGCGGTGGATGGTTCATTTGGGAGGAGGAGATGGAAGGGGGGGGGGTCCAACCTGCGTGGGGGGGGGGTATTAGATTTATAGTGGTTAATAATGCTGACATTTTCAAATACCAGCGTGATTAATGATTGATGAGCAACAAGTAGGAGGTGTTTGCATATCTACCCCAAACCTCCCTCCTTCCTTCCTGTGCCCCTGAGGAGAAGCAACGACGCCCCGAACATGAAACTGGGACCCAGCGGTAACTGCCCATCCCTTGGTCTTGGAGACCAGAAGATACCAAACAACCAAATTTTAGATTCCTTTAAGAACACCCGAACAAACAGGCAGCGCCTGGATAAAATGAGGTGATGATGCTGCAGCGGCCCCATCTTTCAGCGGAAAACAGAACCGGTTCTTTGGAAGCCCGTGAGCTTAACCAGTTAAGCTCTGGTTTCAGCACCGGTTCCTGTGTGGTGGAACGCCATGGTCATGTGACCACTGACACACGGCAGGACGGATGAAAGAAGAAGAAAAGAAAACCATGAGTCTGTCTGTGGAAACAGCAGAGCAGCGCAGTTCATCTCTGAAACGGTGAAGCTGAGACGTTCTAACTGCTGTTACACAGGTAAACACCTCCATCAGCACGTCTGTCCAGGATAGACCCCCCCACCCACCTCAGAGACACTCTGGCTCCGCTTACATGATGTTTCTTAATTCCAAATTAAAATCTTCTCCTTAAGGTTTACACAGAAATATTCATTCTGAATGAAGGTTTACATGGAAAATACGTTTTCTTAATTCTGCTTTAAATCCAGGGGTTGGGAAGGGCTCTGATTGGTCGGATGGTGGCAGTGACGTACCTACATACGTCTACTCGAAGTTAAAAACTCTCATGTAAACATGGCCACATTTACATGAGAGTTTTAATTCCTCTTTAAAGTGAATTCCTCTTTAAACAGGTGAAAATGACCATGGAAACACTTATCCGGATTAAATGTTAATTCTGAATGAAAGTTAATCCTGAATAAAGAGGCTGGTTTATTCCACGTTTAATTCTGCATCAGATAATTCCTCTCTCATCCTCTATCATGTAAACCTTCATTTCGCTTCAGCCAGAACAAAAATGCTTCTTATTATGACGTTTTCTCATGTTGTTGATGAAAAGAAACGAAGCTGGAAGGAGAGTTTTTAAGTTCTGGTAGACTACGTCCCTTCCACCATTCAACCAATCAGAGCCCTTCCCAACCCTCAGATTTAAAGCTAAATTAAGAAAACCTGGTTTCCATGTAAACCTTCATTCAGAATTAATATTTCAATGCAAACCTGAATGAGAAGATATTAATTGCAAATAATTTAATTCTTAATTAAAAAACATCATGTAACCGTTGCCCATGTGGCCCCTTAATAGCATCACACATTAGCAGACAGATGTGTGTCTGTGGTCACGTGATTCCGTGTTTAAATGTTTGGTTTGGATGCCGATGCTGTCAGCTGAGTTTCTGCTGAGCCACCTGTCTGCAAACATCTCCTGTACTCCCAGTATACTCCCAGTATAACCAACTTCTAAATCCTGGGAAAACTGGAGTAAAAAAAGAAAAAGAGGCACCAAAAACCTGAAAAACGGCGGTAAAGACGTGACATTCCGCACTCAGACAGAGCCAGGAGCCACTTTCTCCTGCTGGTGATTGGAGAGGCTGATCAAGCATCCCTCACTGACACCGCGCAGCACTTAAGCTCGCGCCTCCTCTTGACTCTCCTGCACATGCAACTCACCATGCTGTCGTAGTGGATGAGCTCCAGCTCGTAGTCCGGCAGGATGTCGCTGCGGTTGTTCACCAGGTCCAGGGCCATCTGCGCGGACGGCATGCACGCCTGCCCGCCCGGCCAGCCGCCGCTCATGGGGAACAGAGCTCCGATGTACAGCTTCTTCTTTCCTGCGGACGGCCGTGGCCAGAGGAGGAGGAGAAAGATGAGAGACGCCCGCAGGAGCAGCGCGTGGCATCTCCGCGTTTCCCGCATGCTGGAAGGTGAGCCGGGCGCGAGGCGCGAGGGTAGGCTGCTTTATTTTACAACTAAAATCTGAGCTGAACTTAACACGTGAGGGGAGGGGGGGCACCTTTAATCACAGCTGGGTTATTTAATCCCGCGGTCCAGCAGGGCCCCCGATGAGTGCAAACATGCTGTGGGAGGAATGTGGAGACAAAGTCCAGCCCGGTTCGCGCGGGCAGATGGGAGCGATCCGAAACGCACGCGGCGCCGCTCGCCTCCACAAGCGTCAAGTTTTAAAGGAAGCGCTCATTTTTTTTATGCGGCTCCGCGCATCTGGACCCGATTTAACCAAACACAACCAGTCTTTGAAAGAAAATTAAAAAAAAAAACAGCAATAATTTGTATCGCGCGCTCCTTACTCACGCGACTTCTAGGGAAAAAGGACAACTGGACGCGGAGTCCGCGCGGAAGACGTCGACCGCTTCTGATGAGCGGTTACTGGGAGTCGCGCGGGCGGAAAAAAACACACAATCTGCGATGCAAGGAAGAGAAAGAAGCCACATTTTCCAAGGATGTGCGACGGAGAGGCGCGCGCGCCGGAGCTCTGCGTCTGATCCACTGCAGCACCGGCAGGCTGAGTGCGAGAGGGGGAGCGAGGATGAGGAGAGAGGAGAGAGGGAGCCAGGATGAGCTGGAAATACACGCTGAGAGGAGGAGGGGGAGGGGGGTGATGGAGATGGGGGGGTGATGAGCTCCACGCTGAGTTTCAGTTAAAGTTACATCCATATTTTCCTCTTTTTCTCCCAGCAACTGCCTTAAACTGGCTACGGATCTAAAATCGATCACCGATCAATAACCGGAGCTGGACCGTGACGTCATCGGAGGGTTAAATATATGGAAGAGGCAGAGAAAAGATGGATTCTGTTAGATAGAGGCAGCAGTAAGTAGGCCAAGCAGGCAGGAGGAGGATGAGGAGCTACTGGAATCATCCTGCTACATGTATTAAAAATGACATAAACTGTTCAAAGCAATGATGATACACGCGCATCTCACCACTCATCTCATTGCGAGACGAAAACAGAATAACTTCACGGATTGCTTTTTAAAATATAAATGAGAATCGCGCCTCATTCAAGCGTAGGCTATCCAGATTACATCGTGTCGCGTTGGAAGTTTAAAACCACCTGATCCATTTTCCCGCCAAGCACTGGGTGAAGGGCGGAAGGAAAGATAAAAGAAAGGTAGCCTACATGTATGGAAACCCATTTGAGTCAATATTGAAGATTATGTAAAATAATAAAAATGTATATGAAATGAATAAATGTGGCTTTGAAATATTTAAATATATTATAGTATATATTTATGTATATATAATATAATATTTATTTTATTTTAAAATAAATATTCATTTCTAAATTAAATTGATTACCCAGACCAGTTATCAATTATTTGTAATCTAAAAAGATTGCAGACTAAAACATTAGAATGTCCTTTCCTCATTTTATTTCATTTTTAATCTCTTCAGGCCTTTTCAGACATGAAATACATGATTAATTCATTCATCGGCCATTATGGGTTTTAGTCATTCAGACTGTGATGCTTTTAAAATTGACATGTGCAGTTTGCTAATGTGAGGATTGCATTCTATTAAATTCATTTATTTATTTTCATTTATTCATTAATTTTCCATACTACGTATCCAGCCTATCCCAGCGTTGCAGGTGACAATTAAATTAAATAAATGTTTTATTTTAAAAAAGAAATAATAAAAATAGAGGAATAAAAAAATTTTATGAAATATTTTTTCTTGAATATAATTGATTAAATTAGATGATTGCTTTCATTAAACACAAATTGAATTGAATTGAATTATTAAATTTTATTAATTTCTTAAAGATTAATGGATACAAATGGATACAAATTAATGACTACATTAATTATTAAATAAAATAATAAAAACAAATAAATGAAATAAAATCAGTAAAGTGGCAAATTGAATTTAAAAAATAATTTACAATAAAAAACAAAATTATGGTAAATAAGGTCTTAAAAGTAGCATATCACATCATGACAACAATAATAAGTCTGTCAAGTTTAAGTAGAAACCGTTAAATAAGGATATTTATCCACATGATTGTTCCGTTAAGGCTTAAAACTGTGAGATGACACAATAAAAAGTTGGAAAAAGGTAGAAATCCGGCTTTGAACTAGAAACTGAAGCAGGATAGAAACTGTCCTACACATGAGAGACGGAAAATTAAGCTGCAATTATTTCAGCCTCCATTGTGTTTTTTTCCCGTGGTTTTCTGGGGACTGGCATCCATATTTCATGACTTTTAATGAGTTTATTCTGCATATAAATGTGCAAAGTGGACAGCAGCTATATTTTACTCTTGGGGGTTTCACTTTTTTCTCAAGTTTAATTGGGCTGTATTTGCATTGCATTTATAAAATAATGATAATCAACTGCATTACTAAAACAACGCTAAGTCTATGCAGAGTTTTGTCATTAAAAATTATACAAAATGATGCATTTTTATCTGCAAAGCAGTCTTGTTGCTCAAAATGTTACAGAAAAAAACAAAAGAGGTTGTTTAGAAATGAAACCATGTTTAGCTGCCACCAGCAGTTCAGACATGGACCCAGAATTACAGCTGTATCATACACTTTCTGAGACCTTTCTGATCGGGTTGTGGTAAAAAGAAAACCACTGCTGTACACAGTATGATGCTTGTTTTCTGCCCCCCCCCGGTGGATGCAATAATAATAATAATAATAATACAATAATTTTGACACATCACATGGAAATAATGGCAAATATTTATTAAATATTTTAGTAAATTTTGATGGCATTACTGATCTACTCAACTGTAGGTCGCTTTGGATAAAATAGTCTATTAAATCGTAGATCTCAGAGAAGAGACAGGATACTGGATTGGCTGTCTGTATGGGAAGCTAAAGAGCAAAATTTAGCCACAGTTCAGTGGTTTGGCTTTAAATAAAGACCGGAGAAATATGCTCTCTTCCCGGCTTGACTGTTCTATGTTTTGGGTTTCTATTTGATTTAAATTGCGAGTCAGTTCTTCCAAATTGCCAATTTTTTTACATTTTTCTTTGATTTTTTTTAACCCCAGGCTATGTGAGAAATTTAATCAGGAACCATAATTACCCAAAAAAAACCAAAAACTGCATATTACATGTGAGCCAGTTTTAAAGATTTATTCAGCAGGAAAATATCTGAAACAGCTAGAAATGAAGTGTTTCAATTTGGAGAAAACCCAGCAGCCAGACCACCATTCCACTGAAATAATGCCCGACAAGCAAAGTAAGCATAAATAAATAATGTAGCTCATTGTTTTCAAAACATTTTGGACAAAAATTGAAATAAACAATTATAGTTAAATAAGAAAAAACAGCCAAGTGGTCAGACCATCAAACTGCCTGTCGTGATGCTGATAAAAATGTAAAAAATGTAAATAAAAAAATCGTCAGAATTTTTTTTTTAAGCAATTGTTTAGGAGGAAAAAAATCTATTTGTGATACTTATGTGAATCTATATTTTCCCACCTCTATTTAAAACTATATGACACGTTGCTTTTCTGTAAAGTGCAATAGTACATTTATATATTTAGGTATCTGAGATTCTTCCCAGTCACCCATTCCCATCGATGCCAGGCTGGTAAACAGCTCATTTATCCCTGGTAAACTGCTGCAGTCCCTCTGCTGCAGAGGAGAGGATCATTAGAGATCAGCAGCTCACATTCAAGCCCACAACCATGCTTCCCAGAGCTCCAGCAGCAAACATCAGCATCAGGCCTTCCTGGCACAAATCGCTGCAAACAAATGCCTTCTGATGAAGATGAAGAAGAAGAGGAGAAACCTGAGGAATCGGCATGAGACCAGTGGAAACTCAATTCTTCAGCATTTTGCAGAGAATGCTCTAAATTCATCTTGCAAATGAAATTTAGATGTGCAAGAGATCATATGCACATCAGTAATAAATCCCTCATGTTCCATTTCTGCTCATTTGCATTCAGAAACAGCCGAAACGAAGCGTTCACGCTGCTGCTTTTTAGAGCGCGAGGCAGGTTCGTGCAGTTAGCGGTGCAGTTAACGATCGGAGGAGACGTCTATCGGAAAACGCCTCCATCTTCGGAGGCAGCTCGGTGTTGACATCAAACACCAAAATGCTGCTTCCAGCATGAACGATCCAGCTCAGGATGGATCCACCAGCGTCTGTTTAAGGTTGCAGAATCTCTCCAGAGCTGGAAAAAGTACTGAGAAATGCTCATTAAGTATCTTTACTTTCCTTAAATTCTCCTCCAATAAAAGCAAAAGTACCCATCTAAAAATCTATTAAGGGAAAAAAGTACTGATATAAAATGTTATTTTAGTAAAAGTTACTTAGTTAGTCATTTTGCTATCATGAAGGCTTATTTTGCTTAACGAGGAAGCTTTTAATGTCTGGGTCACACTGAACGTCAACGAAGTCATCAGGCTTTTTTCTCTCGCTGTATCTCAGTTTTTACTCATTAATGAGTGAAGTTTCCAAAAAAGTACTTGGGTCAAAATGTACTTGAGTAAATGTAAAATTGCCCTTTTAGAAAATGATAAATTACTTTTACAGTGTAAGCACTGGGACATCCCAGAGTTGGCCCCACGCTGCAGCCATGGCTGCTCTGACTCCTGAGGGCCGGCGCTCCGTGTGTTGGCGGGATTATGGCCACTCTTCCAGAGGCACATCTGTGAGGTCAGGCTCTGACTGGACGAGGTCTCGCTCGGCGCCGCTGCTCTGATGCATCCTGACGCTGCTTTGGGATCGAGGCTCAGACAAGCCGAGCTCCTCCACACCAAACTCGCTCATCCGTGTTGTTCCGGGCCTTCGTGGGAACGCCGGGATGCAGCGCTTCCATGTGCAGCGTTCCGGTCACAGCGCTCGCTTCAGAGCTGAGATTATAAACCGCTCCATTAACTCAATCATTAGCATGTAAGCTAAACTCAGTCCCGCTCCTGCTCCTGCTCCTGCCGTTGCATGATGATTTTTAATCCAGAATGAATTATACAGAACTGAATCATTGGGAATTACAGTTTTGTGCTTTAAAGGGTTGAAGTGGAATAAAATACAGGATGGAGGAATTATTCAATTCAGATATAAAATGAGAATTAACCAGCCACATTCTCAGGATTTAAAGCTAATTTGGAGTTAATTGCCCACATGGTGAATTTTTCCCACCGCCACCGTCTTGGCAGCATCACGTGTATCGTCACTCGGAAAATACAAAAATGGGTGGCGCTGTTAACCCAGAGCTAACGGGAGCTAACAAACTAACGGATTTAGGCTATGTAAAGCTAAGGTGCTGTTAACCGGCTAAAGGCCATGGTTGCACTACCCTCTGCATCCTTGCTGCCTGATAGGTGACACCTGTCAATCAGAATGATATGCCCCTAATTCTGAATAATTTCCAGAGTAACTAACATGTAAACGGATGAGTTATAAATAAATCACCCCACCCCCCCCCCACAGGTGTCATGAAGGTAAAGCTGATCTTTTAAAACTAAAATGTTTTTTTGTACCAGGCTGTAAACATGTTTCATTCTGCTGGAAAGTTACTCTTTTTAACATAAGAGTCTATGGGGATTGGCTGAGCCAGCCCCTAGTGGAGGAGGGGGGAACTGCTGCCCCTAGTGGAGGAGGGGGGAATTGCTGCTCCTGCCAAACAAAAACAAACTCATTCAGACTAGTAGTTCATTCATCCTGATCTAAGATGTGCTGTGTCGGGGTTCCTTTATGGCTGGGAGCAGTGTGTTTACACCCCTCGTGTTGGACTGTGGTCTGAGTCCATTTCACCAGCAAGACCACTAAAACATCCTCCAACGATGCACCGTCCCACCTGGTTTGAGCTTTATGGGAATCTAATTAGTTTTCCTGCAAGACTAAACACCCCTCCAGGCTCTGCTGGACCTGGAAGCAGAGTGATGGGGCGCTGCACGGCATGACCTGATACTCCAGCCCGTAATAAATTCTGCTTTCATGTAGGCTATAATGTTCACAGAGGAGCAGCGAGGCGCTGACTCAATTTTATTGCCCCGTTTCCAGCTACAATTCTTCCTGTTGGAGCAGCTTCTCAGATGTGAAGATCTGCTGCCTTGCATTTATTTTATGTGATAACAGCATCCATATCTTTAATTTGGGGGTTTAAAGTCATAAAAAAAAAAGGCTTTTGATGATGTCGTTTTCGGCTTTTTTGAGAATTTAAAGAGGAAAGGGAGCATAAACTGTGCAAAAGTGAGACTGAATTCAACTTTCTGGCTCAATAACAGTATATCAGTGTCATTAAAACAATCTAAGCCATTGTTGTTAACCTTTAATACGCTGGGGCCCACATTTTCCAGTACAAACACTGCATGGCTTTAATTTATATTCAATCACTAAACCAAATCTGCTTACAGTTAAACAGCTAGAACCTTGTTAAATTTGACATAAGATCATCACAGAGACGTCCACTTCTCACATAAACTGCCAATAAAACAAGATGTCCAGTATTTTCAGATCAGGCTCCAATAAGAATTCATTTAAATGTTAGATTTCACTACAGAAAAACAAAAAAAGGGTTTAAAAACTGCTGGAAAAATGTCATTTTGATCAACAGAATGATGAGATGATCAAATATATTCGAAAATAATAAAAGGTTCAAATTAAATAAAAGTGAATTAATCTATAGTTCAATCATATCACAGTTTCCGCATCTTTAGCCCTTTTCTTTATTTTCTCTTTGTTAAAACTTTCCCTTCAGACCTTACTGTTTTTGTGCAACAGTTTTGCATTTCAGTGGGATTTGGGACCAATTTTGTCTTTGTTTATTAGTTTGAAATGAGTTTCGCTACAGACTAGCGGCTAGTTGAGTGTCTTCTTCTGCTTGTTGGGGTGCCCAGCCCCATGATTAAAAATCATTGATCTAAGGTAAAAATGCAAGCTTTGGTGCTTTTTACCCTATAAATCAATACTTTTGCGCTCACCAGGCTACAACACAACTACTGTGAAGCTATAAGCAGCTCTACTGATTCATATTTTATCTCTGCCGAGCCTCCACAGCAGCTGCTCGGAGAAATCAGCAGAAATAAAAAAAAGATGTGGCAAACAGCATCAATCATGGCTGATTTTATTTGCCTTCATCTCTGAGCGCAGTGGAGTCATGTAGGCCAGCGAGGCTGTTCGAACCCTCTGTTGGCACTCAGAACTGACCCTGTCTACGTCTCTGACACACAAAAACACACGAGCATGGGACCTATAAACACATGTGACCAGAGAATTGGGGCTTTAAAACCGCACGATTGCACAGCTGCTCTAAAATTAACATTTGATGCTTTATTTAGATGAAAATCAGTGAATCTGTGGAGGAATGTCATGACTAAAGGGCGATGGTGTCTTATCTAAGCGTAAAAAGGGAAGTCATTGGCACCATTCCTGTCATTTTTAAAGCAACCTATTTA
>JBBBVT010000006.1:909357-922157 GCA_037177035.1 Craterocephalus eyresii | reverse complement strand
TGTAATGTAATGTTATATAATGTAATGTGATGTGTAATGTAATGTTATATAATGTAATGTGATGTGTAATGTAATGTTATATAATGTAATGTGATGTGTAATGTAATGTGTAATGTAAAGGAAGAAATCCATCCCATGTTTCCTATTATAGGCGCTCTTTAACGTTACGAGAAGCGAATGCTCTGAGTTTTTACATAACATAAATACACGACCTCAATTAAACATTCCTATAAAAATAAACACATAATCAAACATCTAGTACAAACTAACTGTAAATAAAAAGTATACATTCTGTAAATAAGCGGCAGAAATGCATCGCTGCACCCACTGATCGCACTTTAACCTGAGTTATGTAAAGTTCCTTTGTTACATAATGTTAACATGTTGTTTTTGTTTATTGTAACTATTATGTTTACTGATTTTATTATTATTTTTCTACTAAAAGAGAAAAATAAAAAAACCCCGAGTGAATTTTTTTGTATGTATAAAGGTGAGCAGTCATGTTTCAGCGCCGCAAACATCCCAGAGGCTCCGACTGGTTCGCTCTCAGGAGGAAACTCCACAGCAACGCTGCCGTTGCAGCACCAGCCGGGCATCGTGTGGTTAAAGCAGACGATGTGTGTGTGTGTGTGTGTGTGTGTGTGTGTGTTATTTCCGTGCGTTACCTTGGCGGTGGCGTGGTTGAGCATCTCCTGCCAGGTGGGATCCAGGGTGTTCTTGCCGTCGGCCATCAGGCCCTGCTCCGCCACGTACACCATCTCCCTGGCTGCCGTGTGCATGGAGACGGCCCGCTCGTAGCTCAGAGCCGCCTTCTGGGTCTCCTGCTGGGCCTACGGGGAGCACACACACACAAAAACACACACACAACTTCACCTTTTCCTGCAAAGCTCAGCTCAGACAGCTACAATCCTGCAGCCAATGGAAACGTGCGCTGATACCTCCTTGGCGAGGCGCCGTGCTTCGTAATACGGCCGCGCTTTTTCTATGCAGCCGCCAAGCTGCGAGCTCTGAGCGTTCAGCTTCCTGGCAGACTCGGTGAGGATCTTCCGGTAGCCCGATCGGGCGTCCTGCAGGGTTAATGCATGAAAATGAGAAGATTAGATTCACATGTGTTGGAACAAATCCTCACATTTCACGCAAGAGAACAGCTGGAAGTAAACAATGAGCGTTTCTCAGGCTCACAAACCACCAGCTACGGCATTTTTATCCCACTCCACATATGCTGAACACAACATTTTGTGGGTAAGAGACAGACCCCCAGAGTTTTCTAATTTTAATTTCTAATGAGCTTGCTTTGTCAACATCAAAGAATTTATATTTAATCTGTGTTTGCAGTCAGAAGAAGCCTCATTAAACCAGATTGTATGAATATTCTGGTTCAGGATAAGATAGAAACGGTGGAAATCTGCACATCCTTGGATGGTTTATAGCTTGACCGACAGTCCAAACACTTCACATACAGTTCAAATGACAGAAAGGAGAACATATGCTCCAAAATTATTCTTCCCACTGATTTATAAACTATAAATATCCATCTGTACTTACATCTAACTCCAGTTCAAGTCTGTTGATTTCTGCACTGGCTTCATTGAGGTGCTCCAGCTCTTCCTGGGACAGAAAACCACAGAAATCCTCAACAAATCGATAGAAAAACACAAAAACATTTTATTCTTATACAATTTTTTGGTGCCGATTTGAATTGAATTGCGATCCTTTCATATTAGGGCTGCACCATATTGGAAAAAACTGACATTGCGTTATTTTCTAACCCTCCGAAATACATTGTAATATAAAAAGATACAAGAATTCACGGCAGATGGCTTGAGCAGTACTTCATGTTCTCCTGCTATCTTGATGACACGAACCTGCTCTGATCTTAACTCTTTATAAATGTTGCACGTCTGGTTTTTGTCTGTCATTTGTTCTTATTATGTCTCAGCCTGCCTGCGTTTAATCTGATAGGAATTGAGCATGTTCTGTTTATTATGTACAAATGTGAACAGTGTTTTTCCACAAAAAGTCTGTTATTCACCAAACTGCACCTTAAAAAGAGCATTATTTAGTCTCCTACATTATGATAAAACCTGCGATGTGACTGTTGCTCACACACACACACATTGTGATGACGATGCCCAAACGATATATTGTGCAGCCACATTTCATATTGCTGATTTTTAGTTTGCTTCGCTAAAACCAAACCATACGGAAAGAATGAATCAGAAACCATTATTCCCAAAACAACGGCACATCACATGTGAGCCAGTTTTACAGATTCATTCAGAAGGACCATAATTGTGTGAATTTTTTTTCTCTCTTACCTCTAAAAACACTGCATATATTGTGAATTATTAGTATATTTTAGGGATGGGAATTCGATTGAATTGTCTTATTAGTTTATCAGGATAATTAACAGTTGATAATCATTCATATTTCTGTATTATCTAAATAAAGTAAAAGTAGATTAAACCTAGTATATTTCATTATTTAGATTTCTATTACAAGATTAACGACTCTCGTGGCAATTCAATGGAAGATAAAGATGCATTCGATCAAAACAATAATGTAATCGATTAAAATTAATTATACCCATCCCTACTATATTCCAGATGAATTAGGGTTGTAATAATGTGAATAAACAACAAATAAACAGCAGCTGATATTTGTGTGGTATGCATTGATCAAACAACTGGATTAACACAGAGATTACAGCAGGACGGAATTAACACCCTTAATGATTAATAATTGATCAGCATGATATCCTGACTCACTGCTACGTTAGGCCCAACAGGAAGCTCCTGGCTGCTGTTAGCAGGAATACCATGAAGGTTAAAAGCGTGTAAAAGCAGAAATAAGGGCGTGCTGTCACACCTGGATGCGGGGATCCAGCTCCTCCTCGTACGGACTGTGCAGCTGCTCCCCGCTGTGTTTCTGTTTTCCGCCATCCTCCTCGCAGGTGTCCCTGAGCGACGTCTCAGCTGTTGATCCGGTGTTTTCAGCAGCTTTGACCTCCTCGTCCCCGCCGGGGATCACCTCCCCCCACTCCCCCGTGTCGGACTCCCCGGAGCCGGCGGGGCTTTCACGCAAGTCGCCCGGCTCCATCCCGGCCTGCGCGGTTCTACGAGCGGCAAAATAATAAGGTCGTTACCGGGACAGATTCGGCTTGTTTCGTAAGGATCCCCGGTCCACTTCGCAGCGACCGGAGGATGACCGGACAGGGTTAAATCAGAAAAGATGAGTTTGCGATGACAGCCACATTACACCGCAGCTAGCCTAGCCTAGCGTGCTAACCTGCTAACGGCGTTTAATAAACACGTAACGGCTGCTTTACAGAGGAGACGTAAGAATGAAAAGTTGCCTTCATGCGCATATCAGAAGGAGGTTTATCGCCGTGACCCTCCGACAGGTGCCCTTTGTCCTCCATCTCTCACCGGGACTCGATCCCTCCAGCTAGGCTAGCTAGCTAGCGGCTTCAGCCTCACCTCATTGTCAGCAATGAAGTAAACAGAACACTTGACGCGCTGCAGCGTTTGAGCCAAACGGCCACCGTAGGCGCAGTATCTATACTATCTTTTTACACTGAGGGAGATTATTTTACTACTAAATAACTACATGACTTTAAGGAAGTTAAGTAAAGAAAAATATTAATTCATAAAGAGGTGAAACAATGAATAAAATTAACCTATGTTTCTGCGTAGTTTTTGTGAGTAATTTGTAATTTTGTTTATAAGTAATTTTACTCACTTTTGCGTCACTACATTGGAAACGTCCCTCAATCAGTTTAAACCATCTTCACGAAGCAAAATATAGCTTCATATCAATGAAAGTAACAGTTTGCTCAAATGACGTTTTTAATCAAGTTTTTTATTTTTACTCAAGATTTTTGAATCGACTTTTACTTGTGTAGAATTGAAGCAAGTTAATGGTACCTTTAACTTACAATTTTCCAATACTTTTCCACCTCTGATTAAGACTTCAGTAGCACATATCTGGTGTGTTTGGAAGCCTTAGAGTTAAAAAAAAATAGTTTTATATTAATGAAAATTTGCCTTTTGGCTGAATCTGGCATATTTACATGTTTTTTACAAGTTTAGCTTTTATATGCTCTGCCCCTATAAAATAAACACATTAAAAAAAGAGCTAATACTAACAGATTATTTTACAAAATCTAATACAGAGTCCAGAATCTTATTCCACAGTAAAAGTTAGCAGAAATTACACATGAAAAAGCAAAGTTTTAATTCCTTTTTTTTATTGGAAAAATATGCAAATATACCCAAATGTAGTGGTTCGTAAAATGACAAACCTAACAGAATTTTTCATTGGAGAATAAAAAAAAATCACATAGAATGCAGTCAGGAAGCGCTGATTTTCACAGACAACATAAACGACGACGATCATATCACAGATTATACTGCAGTATGAACCAGTCAGCGGCTCCACAACCCAAACATACCACAGATTAGGTTTCTTTAAATGCATTTGGTCATCGTCTACCAGAAACTGCAAATAATTTAAAGAAAAAAGGCAAATTAGGTTACTGCATTGGATGCATTCATGAATCTGCACAATTAGCATGATATAAAAATAAATTTCTGGTGAATTATAGCAGATTTTCTTTATGCTTAATTCACTGTTTAGCCTGCTTCTACACTGGGATACATGATTTGGAATAATGTAAAAAGACCTGAGTAGCACTGGCAATAATCCCTACATCAATTCCCTGTTTTCATTAACAAATAATTAGAAAAATCACTTTCAACTTTGGCCCGGAATTCCTTTACAGAAAAGGCTGCAGCATGTAGGGCTGGGGAGCTCATCAGCTCCAGCTGGGATCATACTGAGTCCATCCAGGAGGGGGCGCCAAATAGATCCTCCTTCCCTTGAAGAAGAAGCTGACTACCCCTCTGTAACCCGTCCTTGGAACTCCAGACTTCAGGTCGTCCATGATTCCCAGGTTTTTAGCCATCACTTTGAAGCTATCCTTGGTGGAGTACTGCAGGCGGAAAGGCCCCGGGCCCTTCAGCTGGCCCTGCTTCACGTCTTCATATGTAACCACAGGTGCTTTGTAAACTTCCTTCTCAAAGCTCTCTCTGTACGTCTCCTCCTTCAAGTAGCTTAGGTCCAGCTGGGTGAAAGGCACAGGCTCGCTGTTGAGTTTAATGTAGCGCAGGTATTTGTCGTAGAACTGGCCCAGGCTCACTCCCTGCCGACCGAACGTCAGGGTGCGCGAGATCTCCGGCCGTATGCAGGCCCGGTCGCGCCGCTGCTCCGGCTGACGCATCCAGTCGTCCCAGAAGGAAGCGGGCCACTTGGGCTCCAGCTCCTCCCACACCTCCCTGAGGAGCATCCAGCCCAGGCCAGGAAAGAAGTCGGTCCGGTACAGCAGCTCCGCCTTGCCGGGGTCCACGTAGCCGTCCCTGCCGTTGTCGTTCCAGGCCGAGACGCACCACAGGCTGGGGTCGGATTCAAGGAGCGGCAGGGTGGCTCGGAAATACTCAAAGAAGTCTGGCGCCACCTGCAGGAGGAAGTGAACACGTTCGGTTAAATACAGGAATATAAACATTTAGATTTGGGAAGCTATCAAAGTGGTGTGGTTACGATACACTTTCCTCCCCGTTTGATTATTATTTTACAATTTTTTAATATGTATTCAATTTAGATTGCAATTCTTGCAATTTGTCTAAATTGAGCATTTTTGTCATTTTTGTTTAACCCGAGATCGTGTGAAAAATTAAGTCAGGAACCATATTTCCTCCTAATAATTGCACATCACCTGTGATTTATTCAGCAGGAATGTCTAGAAACAGCTGATATGTGAAGAAAAAAGCAGTAGCCAGAACATCATTGTGCTGCTATTATGCTCAACAAAGTTTAAAAAAAAATAAAATAATGAAAATAATTGAAACCCTTTTAGAAAATTTGGAAAGTGAAAAAAAAAAGTTTTTTTTTTAAAAGAAAAAGACATTAGGAAGACACAAGAGCCAGACCATCTGCTCCAATGCTCAACAAGTTAAAAAAGTTAAAATAAAAAAAATTGAAAATGAATTAAAAAAATATATATTTTTGAAAATTTGGAAAGTGAAAAAATTGATTTAAAAAAAACAAAAAAAAAAAGAAAAGTTTAGGAAGACAACACAAGAGACAGACAATCTGCTCCAACGCTCAACAAGTAAAAAATAGATGAATAAAAAAGTGAAATAAATTAAAAACTAAAAATTTAATATGTTTTTTCTAAATATTCCATATGAATGAGTAAAGCTATTTTTTTAAAGATATATATATTTTTATTCTGCCTGGTATAAGGCCCAAAAAAAGTTGATAAAAAGTAAAAAATAAATAAAAATGGAAAGAAAAGTTTACACCAATTTTTCAGAAAATTATGAAAGAAAAAACAGATAAAAAAAAGAAAATCTAATTAAGGGAAACACAACAGTAAGTAGACCATATTTGGTGTAATGCCCCACAAATTAAAAAAATAAAAATTCTTCTTAAATTGTATATATTTTTTTTAAATAAAAGAAGATGGAAAAACTATGAAACAAAGAACCTGATATTAATGTGAATGGATCCCCCCCTTCATCCCCTGCAGTTACCTCCAGGTCATCTTCCACAATCACAACGGAGGAATGGGACAGCGTCCTGAAGACTTGGTTGAGAGCCCAGCGGTAGTGCCTGGAGATCTTGTAGTAGCCCTGAAACTTCTTGTGCTCCGGCCGCACCTCGACGTTGGACAAATCCGGCTGTTTCAGGTGCGTCACCTTATCCCCGTAGGAGCGGATCACCTCGGCCGTGTCGGCGTGCCCGCAGTCCTGACTCACGATGATGGGGTAGAGCTCCGGCGAGGGCCGGTGCTGCAGAAGCTTGTCGATGCTGCGCCGCACGGTGACCCTGTTGCAGGCGATGACCAGGATGGGGATGACGGGCTGACTGGGGGCCGCCGCCTTCGCCTCCTTCCTACTGGGCGGCTCCCAGAGCCTCAGGATCTGCAGCAGGACCTTCTTCTGCTGCTCCAGCTCGTCCTCAAACCCGTCTGCTATCCGGATCAAGTCTCCCACCATGTCGCCTGTGGGGGCCTCGCCCGCCTCTCGCTCGCTCTTCTTGGGCTGGACGGACGGCGGTCTGCCCCACAGCAGGAGCACCAGGATGGCGTTCCAGGTGACGAACAGGGCCGCCCCGCAAAATATGAGGGAGCTTCTTTTGCGGATCATGGCACAGATATGGGAAGGGGAGGGAGGGGGTGAATAGAAAGAGCTGTCCTGGTTAAAGACAATAGGAAAGGGATATGGGAGGGGCTGCCTGACTCCCGTGTCATCAAAAGTGCATGATCATAAATATAGATGCCTCCCTGTGCAGTTTTTACAGTTACAGACACACACATCTGTGTCAGCGAGGGCGAAAGTGGACGAAATGTGACGAGGAGCACAACTCATCCTGGAGTTTGGTCCGGACAGGCAGATCTTCAACTTTAAAACTGCTCTCTGATCTGGAAAAAATGACATCAAATCCGTGTAAATGACTCTAATCCCACTCCTCAGTGTTTAAACTGAACAAATATTAAATATTTTCTCACTTTTTATGCTTATTTCTTAAATAAAACTCCTTTAGCAACCTTTAGATGCTCCATGAAGACAAATAAAGTTGTTTTGAATTATGCAAACTGAGCCTGAGTGATGATTCACCCAAACTACCAGTGATCGATTAGCTCTTATCACCTGTGGCTGGCGCGAGCGCAGCCTTGATTCAGAGGGGGAAAAAAACACGCAAACAGGAGCTGACAGCCCCCCCGCAGCCCCACGGCCCGTGTTTCCTCCCTGTCTGTGTGTTTTTTCTTACACGACACTCTTACTGTCGCTCAAGGGGGGAGCGTGTTGAAATTAGCCCCTTACCATGACAGATCTCCAACTTCCACCTCGCGCGAGCATTTCCTCGATGACAGCCGGCGAAGTTAAGCCGCGAGCGTCCGAAAGCGACGCGGAGCAGCTCTCGCGCTGATTCTTCCGCTAAAAACGGGGCAACTTGTCGCCTCTGAGCGCCCGTTGTTTCTCCGCGAGCTGAAACCGAGAAGAGAGAGAAGGAGGAGAAGTAACACGACGACTTCCTGGTTTGAGGGGAGACACGGAAGTCCCGCCCTAACCGTCACCTTGAGAAATTACGCAACACTTTGACGCGCGAGCTTCCCTCCGCAGAGCTAATTAACCAGCAGCCGCCTTTGATGTCTGCGCTGGTTCAGTTTGCTCTCACGCGCCAAAACCTCCACACATGGCGGCGTTCAGACATGTGGGTCAGATATGTCTTTCTGCGCGAGCTGCACAGATTTATGTGCGCGTGTCCCTGGAGGGAATGAAAGCAAATGGAGGAATGTTTGTTTTGCACATTTAGTGACAAATGTATGTAGGTCAATAGCGCAATTGTTTTATACTGTACACCACAAAACGCACCAGAAGGGACGTATGTGTCGTGAAATCACAAACTGATGACTGGAAATAATGGTTTTCATTAGTTTTACTGCAACCTCGAACCAGTAACAGTTGGGATGACGCGGAAAAATTCACGTTTTAAGCCATCAACGTCGTTTCATCTTCTAATGAGCTAATTAGAAAAATAATTAGCTAATTTTCTTATTAGCTTTTCAGACTCACAAAGGGCTCCTAAGTAGGGATGGGCGATACTGCAAATTAAGGAATCGATACCGTACCATTAATTTTTGGCTTTTTTTTTCTTCTTCTATAATGATACTTTTTGCTCTTTTAAAGAAAATCAGAATAAATTTTTAGTGCAAAAACAATATGAATAAGTCAGAATATGATTACTTGAAATAAATGCTTTTAAAATGATTGATAATAACATAAATTAAACAGAATCACTTTAAAATAATTAGGTTATAAATAACCAAAAATGTGGACTACATATTAAAATAAAATTTATTTCTTTATTGTTTAACTGCAAACTCAACGCTGATTCATGTGACATGGAAGATCCAGAGGTAATATGCTGGGCCAAGTTTTCACATGTAGATTAATTTGCAAATAATAATTAATTAATTAATTAATTACAAAATATTAAAATAGCCGTTTTTTTCTTTTTTATCACACAACTGTTTGAGAAAAAAGTCTACAGTGCAAATTAGCTAAACAAAAGCAGATCCTGCTGTTGGCTGGTTGTCATTTACATTCTTAGGCTTTTTTTTTGCTTTCAAAGTGCTCTGCAAAAGAAGTATCGATACCATCCGACTAGAGTCGATACTGATACTGGAATCGATATCACCAATTCTGGTATCGATCTGCCCATCCCTTGTAAGTATGACTCAGCAGGGGGGTTAGTAGACACAGTGCACAATGGGGCCCTGCCCCCCACCCACCCAGTGCTTTAAGAAACCTATTTTCCCCAAAACTGAGACTCATTCACCAACCTTTCTTAGGCCTAGTTTACACAACGCTGCGACCAAATTAGCGTTTTTTCCGCTTTACAGGATTGGAAAAAAACTGTGTCCATACGAGCGGTCTGCAACCTCCGAAGCCATAACTGAGTCCTTCCACAATAACACAGGCTTAAAATAATAAAGAACCAACTAACATTTTTTAATATAGATACTATGACAAATGCAGGTTTTAACAGTTTTTTTGTGGAATAATTGCACTGAAATTCCACAGCAGACGGACTCTTAAGGCACCAGTAATATTTTTCCTGTCATTAGTTTGGGATCTATAAACTTTTTAAGAGAAAGAAAAACATTTTTACAAATATCAATATCATATAAAGGATAATCTTGTCTTTGCAAAGTTTTCTTTTTAATTTTAACCTTACCTTCAGACTCAGCTGGAGGTTTCAGTTCATCGCTCCATCAACTGAAAACTGGATGTGTTTAGACTCAGCAGGTGGTCATTTGCTTTACAAATTTACAAAGTATGTAAAAAGATGGAAATGTATTCTTCAGTGTACCACTTTCCTCTGGAGCCACAATAAAGAAGTTCGTCTTTGTGCAACCGATGATGGGATTTTGTAAGAAGATTCAGAGGGAAATGTTGGTGAATGAGGCTCATTGTGAACCTTTTTTAGACACAAATACGTATGAAAAAACAAATAAAACAATTGTTCAATCTAAAATAAAAAAGTTATTTAATTTGCTAATTAAAATAAAACAATATATCCACATCTACACCCGTACATTGGTGGGAGACTCGGATGAAACATT
Organism: Craterocephalus eyresii; assembly: GCA_037177035.1. Lineage (NCBI taxonomy): Eukaryota > Metazoa > Chordata > Actinopteri > Atheriniformes > Atherinidae > Craterocephalus > Craterocephalus eyresii. The sequence continues at coordinate 911,965 of JBBBVT010000006.1, read as the reverse complement.
GCTTTTACTTGGGTTAGGAAAGTAGCGGTGGATCTTTTCGTATCTGATTCTGTAGCGCTGGAAGCTCGCGTCTCTTCAGGTCCATTTCCTTGTTGCAAAGTTAGCGTTAAACAGAGCACAAAACCACCAGATCTATTTCTGTTTTCATTTGAAACGGAACAAAGCGAGTCCATTATTTCTCATGCATGCTGTATCTGCATCGTCATGTCGCATGCGCTGCGGCGTGAAGATAAAACAGCTGCAGAAGGGGTTTTTTATAAATAACTCGCATTTTAAGGAAGTGCTTTTGCATTGCAAATGATTTTCACTGTTTTCCCACAGAAGTGAACAGAATGAAGAGCTTCTGACACGTCAGCAAAGTAAAACTCGGCTGTGGGTTTCGTAACCAGTGGAGATAAGGGAGATAGCATGGGATGTTTGGGAAGTCCGACTCCAGGCAAAGGTCGACTCCAGCTGCTGCCTAATCGAGGCCAGAGTTAATTTAGATGATTTCCTAATGTGGATTCAGACCTTCAGGAGAGTAAAATGCTCTTACAGGCAGAATGATTAAACTCCTTCTGCAGACTCTTGCAACATAATGAACGATATAGAATCAACATGCAGAAAACTTATCAGCTTATCACATGTGTCAGATATGGTTTGTTCACCAGCGGCTGGATGTCAAGCAGCAGGGTCGGCGTGTCTCTAAGAGTGTTTGATTTCTGTTTTCTTTAACCAGTCTCTTCATGGAAGACTGCAGGCCATTTCCATTTTCCTTGGCACGTCTCCGCCATCTTGGATGGGGGCATCGCTGCTTCATGTTCTCAGACTCTCTGCTGGGTTCAGATACGGATTCTGGCTTTTCCTTCTGAGGAAAGGTCCTGCAGCATTTGGACGGGCTGAGCAGCTTCAGGCTGTCGGGACCTCCCACCCCTGCTTCATAGATCCCTCCCCGCCTCATCCACTGACTGATGCATTTACTCTATCCATCACTTCTGTTTGTTACTGTTATTAAAGTTGCACAAATACCAGAAACGCTCTATGATAACTGGATAATTGTTTCTTAGAAGCCAGAACTCCTCATATTCACTCCTTGAACTAGGGTCAGAGAAAACTTCTCTGCTCCATCAAAAACAAAAAATAAGCTTCTTTTTTCAAACCTGGCAACCCGTTTTAGCATCTGAAGCTGCAGGTTTTCCCTAGGTATGAATCCCATCTCCTGATAATAATCCTGGGAATGCTGATGTGTTTCTCGGGGTTTGCGAGTTCGTGTTGGTTTTTCTGGCTTTACGTCCTGATCTTGGTGCAATTTAATTATTTTTCTATTTTGTGAAAGAAAAGCTTTGTTATTTTTAAATTGAACCAAAGTGACTTTTTTGCACATTGCATATCCGGCTCCAGCATTTCTGTTTCCCCCTTGTAGTATAAATATATCTAATATAAATATTTTTTTTCATGTTTATTCCATATTCTTACTTTTAATCTTTGGTGAGAAACGTTTCTCTATGTATAGAAACCTCCCCATCAGCATGTCTGACTGCAGGATGGATTTAACGAGGTGACGCTCAGGGCTTGATTCCCGCTACGAACAGCAGGGATTTACAAACAATAAGTTTAATATTCTTTAACCAGATGAGGATTTCGTTTTTATTCTAATGTCCTGAAACGTGTTTAAACTTCCATGAGGCGGCCGGGTGTTTGTGCTTGTCATAAAAGGCTGATTAAACAGGCCTGATGCCTGATCCAGTACATGGGTTTCTGCTTCTGGTTCAAAGGGAGCACTGGCCTAACGGTCACCAGTCCAAACAAGGCCGTTCACCTCGATTCACCCCGAGTCTGGCAGCCAGGCCTAGAAAGTGTGCTGGTGTCAGCAGAAACAGTAAATCACGCAGAAAAAAATCATTTTTCACATCTGCAAGGCAACAGGCGTGTTTCATCCACATGTCTGTCACACTGGAGAGAAAAGTGCCGCTAATAGAAGTAAAATACATCATGAGGCCAAGGAGCTGAGAGCTGAGTGCAGGCTGATAAGGACCACGAACGGAAACCGTCTTATCACCAGCCTGAAAGAAACACATTGTGGAAACTTGATAAGCCCAGAAACTCTGAACTGAACTCTTTCTGAATCCTGTTAGAGAAGCAGAAACTACAGTTTATACGACCAAGATACACTGGGATGCTGTGAAAAATGTACATAAAACATTTTATTCCCAGTAAAACGTAAACATCATATTTTATTCCCAGTAAAATGTAAACATCATATTTTATTCCCAGTAGAACGTAAACGTCGTATTTTATTCCCAGCAGAACGTAAACGTCGTATTTTATTCCCAGTAAAACGTAAACATCGTATTTTATTCCCAGTAAAATGTAAAGATCATATTTTATTCCCAGTAGAACGTAAACATCATATTTTAGTCCCACTAAAAGGTATATATTGGGAATAAAACATGAGGTCTACATTCTGCTGTATGTAGTTTGGAATCTACCTGTTTTACTGTTTTAAGTATTTTAGTCCCAGTAGAATGTAAACATTGTATTTTATTCCCAGTAGAACGTAAACATCGTATTTTATTCGTAGTAAAACGGAAACATTGTATTTTAGTCACAGTAGAACGTAAATATTGTA
>JBBBVT010000006.1:899044-909257 GCA_037177035.1 Craterocephalus eyresii | reverse complement strand
AACAATCAGTCAGTCAAGAGGAAGTAAAAATCTCACCTTGTTGTCCAACCTGTTGTCTCTGAAAACGACACGTCCAGCCCTGAAGCAGACGGGCTCCAGCAGCAGGAGACCACCGGGGGCCCTTCCTGTCAGCCAACAGCAGGAAACTGAGGCTATAAATTCACACAGACTCACCAGAACTGGGCAAACTGGTCTGATGAGTCTCCGTTTCAGCTCCACATCCACAGGCTGCCCCCTCTCTGACCCAGTGGAGCATCTTCTGATGCTGCTTCCAGCAGGATGATGCTCCACGTCTCACAGCTCAGACCAGAGAGATTCTCATCATGGATGTGATGCCATCAGAAAGTGTTTCCACCTTGTTGCATTGTCATTTGACATTTTACCCGGATGTAAAAATGAAACCAAACTGAGAATCATGCTGCGTTCTATTGAACTTCAAACTCAGAATTTCAAACTTCTAAGCGTGAAGTTTAAACTGGAATGGCCACTGGTTTGTTGCATTAAATCAACCGTACACAATGCAGATGCTGCTGTCATGTAATTAGCTTTTTTCATGAACTACAATGTAAAATGAGCAAATAGCGATGCTGCTTTTCTCACAGGCACTTTATCGTTTAAAAACAGTTGTTTCCCTTTTGTTGATGCTGTACAGGTACTAATGGAAAAACAAGAATATGCTGGATTTTACTTTCAGGGATATGTTTGTATTTATAATCCGTTTTTTATTGATTTCACTTAACTTCTAGTTATCTGAGGTTTTTAATTTGAGGTTTACTGAAGCTGCGAATCCTGACCAGCAAAATCTAAACAAATAAAATCTGAAATATATTTGTTTGCAGACTATGTGTTTCTATGTGTACATTTCATCTTTGAAGTTAAGTTTCAGAAATGCAGCACTATTACAGAATATTCTTTTATATTTTCCGAGTAGTTCCTGTAAAGCAGCCGATGCAGCTTAGAAACGACGTGTGCAGCTCTGTTATAGCTGCTCTGCAGGTTTAAAACCACAACTGTCCCAGAGAAATGGCTGTAATGCGGAAGCTGCTTTAGTATTTTTCCCAGCTGTGAACTGGAAGCTTTCAGCTTGGTGTCAAAACAAAGTTTTTTCCCAATGCACATAATAAAAGCAAAGCTCCCCTGATTGGTGTGGAAGGAAGAGTTTTCCTTGTAAATCAAATGTAGATGAGGAAATAAAAAGTTGTAATATTCAAAAGAGAAAGTTAATAAATATACCGTAATGTCAGCAGGTCTTCCAAAAGATAAAAGGTTGTATACGAAAATCTGAAAGTTAGGCCCTGAGTTTTATTTTGTCTTCATTTTTTTACAGTGTTAAGAAGGAGACAGTAGAAAGTTTGACTAATTCCCATTTCCGAGGTAAATTGTGCGCAGCATCAGTTCATCATTAGTGCCCAGGAGGAAAGACACCAGCAACGCTGCAGTTTGTTTAACTTCAGCCTGTTTTCTCTGCATCCGCCTGGGAAAATTCAAAACCTGTTTCTGCTTCGGTCCGGGCTGAAGTGACCTGAGGAAAGCCTCTGACATTCCCGCAGCCTGACGTTGACATTGACCCCCCCCCCCCCCCTGCATCAACAGGCCGGCCGGCATGCGGTCGGACCGGCAGCTAACAGGTGTGTTTGTGTGTTTGCAGCAGCACAGAGATCAGGTGTCTGACTGACTCAGGGAAACAGACAGGAAGCCCCGTGAAGTGTAATCATTTCACAGCAGTTCCACAAACACAGCAGCTAAACATGAAAGCGGCGGGCGTGCATCACAAAACGGCTTTATTCATTTAGGGAATGTAGAGAACATTGGTATAAATATTTACATCCGTGTGCACGTGCAGGCTGGGGCCCAACTTCCCCGCCGTCAGCTCCATCATGTGAAAACGCTGCAGCTCTCCTTCTCCTTCATTCCTGCTCCTGTCGCTAAACAAACAGTCTTCCTTCCCTCGGGGCTCAGGGCCCCCCGGGGCTGGGGGCCGTCTGATTGGCCGGTCTGGTGGGCTTGTGGTGCAGGGCCACGCTGGGGATGACGACGAAGGTGAGGATGCCCACCAGCATGAGCGCCACGGTGATGGTGATGATGGAGGCCACCACGGCGTAGTAGCACTGGTCGGAGCGGAAAAAACTGCGCAGGCGGCCCCGGACCCTGCTGGGGGGCCGGCCCACGTCCACCACCGTCACCGGGGAGACCCCCTGCTCCGCCGCGCTCGGGTCGCCCGCGCCGCCGCCGGCCGCTTGAACATCCTGCTTCTTCTTTGGCAGCGGCAGGATGCGGGGCCTGGGGGGCCCGGCGGGGCCCGGGGGGGGCGGGTGCTTCAGCAGCAGCTTGCCTTTGCTGCGTTTGAAGCGCACGGACAGCGCGCGCTGCATGCCGCGCGGCAGCCGGCGGATGATGTTCTGGTTGTTGCCGAGGCGCGGCAGGTCGCGGCCGTGCGGCAGCTCGGTCAGGTCGCGGCACACGGGGCAGCTCAGCGTCTTCAGCTCCGGCGACGTGACGTTGATGCGCGCCAGGCACTCCAGGCAGAAGGTGTGGCCGCACGCCAGCAGCTTGGGCGTCTTGAAGACGTTGTCGTAGGAGCAGAAGCACACGGCGCACTCCGTGTCCTCCAGGTCGTCCTGCGGAGCCGACCGCTCGCTCTCCCCCTCCTTCCTGTCCCGTCTCCGGGCCTCCTCGCTCCTCCCGCGGGACCCCCTCTCCCCCTGGGACCGGTCCCTCCTCCTCCCCCGCTTCGAGTCGGTGCTCCTGGACCTCCTCACCTTCGCCGGCTTCTCCTTCTTGCGGGGCTCGTCCTGGCTGTTTGCGGGGCTCTGGTTGGGTTTGGGCTTGACGTTGGGGGGCGGCCTGGGCCCCGGGCCCCCCCCGGCGCCGCTCGTATCATCGCTCATGGTGGAAGGATGGAGGTGCAGACTCCCCAGCAGCAGCTGTGGAAGATGGAGATGGTTAGTGGTGAGCAGGAAACAAGCTGCTGCGTCACGATGATCAGAGGTAAGTTGCTTCCTGCTCCGTCTGTCACACGTGCAGCTTTGGAGATGAGACCGAGTTTTTCCTGCTCTGAAAAACGCAAACAAGCAGAGAATCATGAGTCACCCCGGCTGGGAAATGCAGGAACAGGAGGCCAAAATGGCCCAAAAATGGCCACTTTGTAGACATTTTCTTCCCTCAGACCTGCCTCACCTCATCAGAGCGGAGGTCAAAGTCACGCTGTGACAAAACAAATCTATTAAACTAGATTATAAAAGCTTTTTTCCCGTAGATGTGTGAGTCAGAGTTCTTTCCATTGTTAAAAAACAAGATGGAAAAACAGCAAAGATCCTCTCTGTCAATATAGTTTAATTAAGAAAAGTATCTGCTAAATAATAACAATAATAGGAAATATAACACTAAAATTGTATGATATATAATAATAATTGTATAACAACATCTCAATCTAAAATAAAACAAGAATTACAACAATTCTGAAAGAATCAAGATAAAACACAAATAAACATAAACAACTGTAAAATGTTAAAGAATAGCCGGAAATAAGAATAAAAAAAGTATAGATGTAAGGAATTAGGATAATTCTAGTTATTTATACACGTTTTAATTATTTATTAGTACTTAAATCTGTCTGAGTTTAACAGACTAAGGCAGACTAAAACTTTTCTGATAGATTTGGTTCCTATTTGTTTTTGTTGTCACAGTTTGACATTTGGACATACAAGTTGGACAACTTTGTCTGAGCTCCACGTCTCGGCTGAGGAATCTGTGAGGTTTGCAAAATGAAAACAAAACAGATAAATGACTTAGTGAAACTTATGAAAAGATTTGGGAGGCAGACAGGAAGTCATCAGGCTTCTCTTTCTGCTGAAGGTGAATTTAACGAAAGCTGAAATGGATTCATTTGCTTTTTAGTCTGTTCATCTTCACCCTGAAAGTCTTCTCTTTTAGGCAAGCCGAAACTTTTTCCATTTGTGCTGCAACTTACACACAGAAGTGTTTATAAAGACACAGTGGTGGCAGAGATGACTTATTTCATCATGCCATGAATCTTAGAGCAGAGGTCTAAAAAGCAGGGCTGGAAGGGTTAACCTTTAACTGCCTCACCTAACTTCCCACTGTCGCTGCTTTTTAACCGGCCGGGAGCTTCAGATTCAACTCTTCAGTACAGTATTTCCTTAAAAAAACATCTAAACACACCTGCAGCAGGTTAGAAGAGAAGCTGCTGCTTCCTTAAACGCCTTGAAGCTGAATCAGAGACGCTTTTGTCTAACAGAGAGAAAACGAACTGGACCTGGGCGCACTAACCTGCAGATGAGTGAGGTTACGTCGCCGGTGCTGATCTGACACCTTAAGTCATCCTGTTGCGCAGAAGGGCAGCAAACTTCATTATCCGAGCTCTGAGACTCTTCCCTCCTCTGTGCCAGTTTCCCTCTTACATGTTATTTCTAATGGCAGTAGGCGCAGCCTCCCTCCCGCCTCCCTCCCTTTTCTGGCCAAACCAGTCAGACCAGCTACACAGATCCACTGCGGCTTTTTTCTGTATCTGTGTGGAATATGCATATAAATCAGGGCATTTATTTCTCTGGTCCTCGTGTGTCCGCTCAGACAAAGAGCCCGTGTGATACTGCCATCACGGCTGCAGAGGTCAGCCTGCACATCTGCTCACGTGCAGCCGGACAGAGCTGCTCACCTCTGATCTGCTCAGGCGGCGCAAGCATGACGCTTCACATGACAGATGCATGAAGGATGACATGCGTGATGCGAATCATCTGGAACCGGACAGAAAATTCCACAGCAAGAAGCACGCAGCTCTGTCAACACCGCACATATCAGCATCTCATACCTGTCATACCTGCCGCTGCGCAGCTATTGGCCGGCCAGAGACACAGAGAGACCACATCCCCACCGAGGCTGAACCAGAACCGCACAGCACAACGGGTTATATAACAGCAACCTGCTGCAGGACACAATGATTATCTATTATCTATTAAATGATCTATTGGAGAAAAGGACAAATTCTTCATAATTCAATACCTGGAGACTGAAAAAAGTTATGATAAAGTTAAATTTGATAAATTAGAACTAAATGAAATACCCTTTTTTTTTTTATTGAGATGATAAACTAATAAAACATAGCTGATGATCAGGGGGCCGGAATACCTGTGGACAGGTGTAAAAATCTGATGGAGAGTTCCAGAAAACAGCTGATGGCCTCAAAGTTCAGCTAAATATCAGCTGATGAGTGATGTAACTTTTATTTATTTCTCATATTATTTTCTTATTTACACAAAATATTTCTATTGAAGCACAATTCAGACACAATTTCATAATTCTTCATACATTTATTATTTATTAGATCAGTGACGTTTGGTTCTTCCTTCTTTAAAGAGAAACTGTGTCTATGAGTGATAAAACCTGTAATTTTCCCCAAAATTAAACTTTTAACCTAAATATCAGCCTAATGTGAGTATTAATGGATGATTTCTGGTATCAGTTCAGTGTTTGACGCGTGTCAGCCTTCTTCAGAAAGCAGAAACACTGTGACTTTGCAGATTGTCTCTCATGGATCATGTGACCTGCAGCTTTGCTCTACTGCTATAAAACACAGCGGACTGAGCTTCATGCAACTTTTTTCCAAAGGTTTGCCAAATGTGAACAAAATAAGAATGAGGACACAGAGTCTGATGAGCCCAGAAAGAAAATTGTTTATATTGTGTGGCCTGGAGGAAGTTACAGTTTTAGCCCCCTAGTGGCCAGAAGTGACAGTACAGAAGACAGTAACCCTTTAAAAAGGGAACAGGAACAATCTGCTGGGTGAGTTTACTGAACTCGGCACGACTGGTCATGTTTTAGCCAGCAGGATGAAAATAAATCTTCTTCCTGAGGAAATGCTGAGCAAAGCTCCCGCTGGGCCTCATGCCCCCGCTTTGTTTTAGACCTGATCCAGTTTTCCAGCTTCCTGGAGTTCTTCATTCATTTTCTGTGCAGGTCTTGAACCTGAACTTAACTCTGATCACATGCTTCCTCCTGATTCCACTCTTTCATGACTTTCTGGTTGCTGATTCCGTTAAAATTCTGATTCTTCCATGTTGCAGATTTTGTGATTTTTAACTGATCCTTAAAGGAGAATTTCGCTGTTTTCATCTTTCCTCTCATACATGTAAGTGATGGAGAAAGGAGCGTTCAGTATTTAGCCGGGCAGGCAGCTAGCAGCCAAGCTAATGGTAAATATGGGGCAACTGCTCCTGTGTAAGTTCGCTCTAAAAACGTGCATATTTTCCACACTGAAGTGCTCTATTGGTTTCAACGAGTGTCCGACAACTTACCAGAGAGGAGAATGAACCAAAGTATCTGTATACCAAAGTATACAGATACTTTGGATACTTTCGTATCCACCAGGTGACCAAATGCTGGCCTGTGATTGGCTGGTTAGATGTGTGTGTGTGTGTGCTGTGTTTACATTTCAGGTCAGGAAGCTGAAATCTGAAAATAAAAAACTGATGCAAAGTTGATTTAAGTAAACAAAGCTTTATCGTGACTCACAGAGCACCAGAACAACTGACAGTAAAACTTATTTCCATAAAACATCGGAGCATTTCGGCCCCTCAGCCTGGCCCCCGCTGGCCGTGCACGTCAGCGTGTGGTGTGTGTGTGTGTGACGGCTTCACACACCACAGGGACCGGGCAGGCTGGTTTCCATTACACCAGCTCCAGCAGGAGGAGGGGTCTTCTCCAGGTTCACGTTAGCGTCGGGCCCCCCCGGGCCCCTCAGCCCAGCTCCTCCTTGGTCTTGCCCTGCTTGCGGGGCATCTTCTTGCTGCTGCTGTCCTCCAGCTCTTTGCTCTTGTAGTAGTGCGGCGCCACCTCCAGCAGCCAGCCGCTCTCTATCTCGATCACCTGCAGGCAGAATGGAGGAAACATCAGGAAAACCTCATTCCCACGTCCAAAACCCGCTGCTAGATACGGAAAAGGTTCGGGAGATCCAGGAGGCAGAGCAGAGGATTCCAAGCTGCAGGACCCGGTGATGGGTCATGGCTGTTTAGGACATGCATTAGGATTGGAAAAAGTTTTTGGCAATTCAATTTAAATTGTGATTCTCTCGATTCTTTGATATAACTGGCATTTTTTTTATCGCAGATTTTTGTGGAGAAAAATAAATAAATTTGACAAAAAATCTTATTGCTATCTTAGTCTCATTTAGGAAAAACAACACAGCAGCCAGACCGACATTCTGCTGCTATAACGCCTGATAAGACATGTAAAAATGATAAATTAAAATAGAAAAAAATCTAAATAATAAAAAAAAAAATCTTGCATTTATTTGAAAAAAGCTAGATGTTTAAAAAATTTATGAAAAATAAATTTTCTAAATATAAATCCAGATATTCTATGTATCAAAAAAAATATTTTAAAATTGTGAAATAAAAAAAACAGATATTACATTTTTCGATATTTTTGTGTGTGTGTGTGGGCGGACCTGTCTCATGAACTCCTTGGTGGTGAAGACCAGCTCGTGGTAGATGAGCCAGCGCGGCTGCTCCTCGAACAGAGAGCTGTTGGGGTGGACGTAGACCGTCTGCTGGTGCTTCACCGTCTTGTAGCCGCCTTTGCTGAGTCGCGCCGTGTGGTAGAAATATCCTGCAGTCACCGCCTGCAGAGGACGAGGACGAGGAAGAGGAGATGGGTTAGAGGAAGAGGAACCAAAAACCTTTCAATTTCACTGATTTCAGTTAATATTCATGGAGAATTTTTGTTTGTTTATTAAGAGAAAAACAACTTCAAAATGTTTTACCGGAGAAAACTGGAGGTCAGAGAAGGAAAAGATGCTACCATCCTGATGGAGTAGTAATAATAATAATAATAATAATAATATACATTATTATTATTATTATAAATAATAATAAGCAGAATATACAGTTAAAAATAATGAAAATGATTAGAACATAAAAGGAAAATTTATACAATTTCATGAAATAAGATCAAAATAAGTAAAATAAACTAAAACCAATCAAACTAAAATTTGATCAAATGGTCATTGTGAATAAAAACCAAAGTGAACAGATGGGTTTTGAGCAAACATAATAACAACAATAATAATTATAATATTAATAAGTGGTCTGAATGTCATAGATCTGCACTTTCAAACCAGATCACATGACCCTGTGCTGAATACACAAAAAGACGAAGCAGTGCAGTGACATGATGTGAGAAGCTCTGCAACACGCCTGAGACGGACCCTGAAACAGTGAGGCATCAAAAAAATTTCCCTCCATGCAGAGTTTCAGGATGATGATTAAATCACGCAGATGATGTCATCCCATCGTTCATATTAGCTGAGTGGTGACGCCTCGATGATGTGAAGGATGAAGAGCAAAACACGTCCCGGGCCGTTGCTGGACTAAGCTGTAGCTGCAGGAGCGTTAAAGGTTGGATCTGTGTGGAATTAGCAAACACACACACCCCCTGCTTAAACAATAACACCTGCCGTGTGTAAACCAGGGGAGGGAGTGGCTGAGGCTGAAGTTTAGCATTTCAGCTCTGAGTAAAGGAAACATTTTGTTTACATTTGTAAACTTCCAGATAAAAAGGACGAACGTCCGACCAAGAAACGCTGAGTCATGTTTGTTGTTTGACGGATGCAGAGGTGAAAACACCTTCAGCTGATCTGCTCCCGGCTGCTGGTTTTCCAGGTTTTCTTCCACCGTTTCAATTCTGTTAAATGTTTACTAAAAGTGGTCCATCTTGATAAAACTGTCCTCGGACATCCAGCATGACCCCTGACCCCCATCGCCTCATCGCCTCACACTTACAGGAAGCTTTGTGCATTCAGGACTTCCTCCTGGTTTCATTTGTTCTCTCTGCCGAGCCTAAAGTAATTATAGTTAAACCGGTGGTGGATGAGTTACAACGTCCCGGCACAAATAAAATGACAACGGTTCAATACAAGATCATCAAAAGAATTCAAAACATAAATAAAATTAATATAAAGCTGCACTGAAAAAATATAAAGGAAATTTTAGATAAACACAATTTAATAAATCAATATTTGAAAATAATAACTTTAAAAGTACATATAATAAAAAATAAAAATGATTAATATAATATCAATTATATATATATATTATATATTAATTATATATGCAAAAAAAATCTATCAAATAAGAAAAAACTAATTGAAAAAAAAAGTAAAACTGAGCTAAAATAAATATTTGGCGAATAATTAAATATTTAAAATATGAAATAAAGTGGAGAAAATAAAAAAATAACTAAGCTAAATAAATGAACGAAACAAAAACAATAAATAAAACAAAAAAGAAATAAATAAATAAAACAAAACTAATTAAACTAAATTATAATAAATAAAAAATTAAAACAAACAAAATAAAACATTGGACATCAATTTCTTTGGGTCAACATATTTTTTCTTCCATCCAAACAAGTGTTTTTATCCTAAAGTTCTGTGGATGCAAACATGTGCGGCCGGAACCTGGTACAGACGGTGAGAAGCTTGTTCTGCTGTGTCTTGTTGAAATCAGAAACTGGACGAGTTCCAGGAGAAGCTTTCGTGTGTCTGATTTTATCTGCAGAGACGATACGAAGCAGGACTCGCTCCTTTGTTCCCAGTCACGTAAGAACACGGAGCAGACAAACAGAGCCGTGCCGGTGGTTACATGACGTCACCACGTTGGCTCCGTACCGGCAGACCGACACCGATCCCCGTACTGATCCTGGACCAGTTCTTTTCAATGAGCTGCTCCCAGAGACCTGCTGGACCGAGTCTCCAAACTGGTTCTGGACCAGGACCTGCTTACTGCTGGCATGAAATGAAATAAAACCAGCAGCACTCAGAGCCCAGAGCTCCGTAACTCTAATTTTATTTTACTGATGATAACGGACATTATGTTACGGTTAGAGGCTCTAATGGCCGAATGACCCCCACCTCCCACACACTAAGGGATCCTTTAAAACATTCCTGGATCCAGTGGTGACCTGGATCACTCTCAAAATCTAATCACTTGTGTAATCTAATCAATTTCTGAGCTTTCCTGATAATTTTATCAAGAACTGTACATAGACGTTTCTGTTATGCTGCTAACAGAGAGACCTCTACCTTGGCTCAGGTAATAAATATTTGCAATAATAAGAAAAAAGGAAAATATAAACATGCAAAAAAATAAAAAAAAAAAAAATTTAAATCAAAACAAAAAACATCTTAGGTATAATCGGA
>JBBBVT010000006.1:859748-874488 GCA_037177035.1 Craterocephalus eyresii | reverse complement strand
ACAGAAAAAGATCCCACTATCGCCCCCTGCAGTCACAGTTTCTGATGGGTCACAGATTTTGGTGTAACACCGGCGTGCTCTGGTCTGAGCATGCGCAGTGCGCCTCTCAGTAAATGACTCCCTCTGCTGGCCTGATATCGCTATTACACCCAAAACACAAAACTGAAAACAAGTGCTCTCTTGATAGAAATGGGATTTTCCTCACTAGTAATAAAAAAAAATAACCTTAGAGGTCACATGTGCATGTCATTTTATAAAATAAAACCTCTCCAGTAGTGGCCAGGGTTGGAGACTGACCTCTTATTGTACACAGAAATCCCTCTGACCTGGGCTTCCAACTTCAGAATCACTCAGTTCGTACCATACTGCTCCCCTGCTTGTTCTCGGCCGTTCCTGGATAAGCATGGCAGTCTGCTGTTGCAGCGAAGCTGTAGGCTTGCATCCGGCCTGCAGCGGTGGAGCCAGAGAGGGGAGAGGCATGATTAGCTCAGGCCAAGCGCTCACATACTGCCCTCAACTATTCATAGTTTGTGGTTACAGCAAAACTCAAACCTCTTTCACTGAACTTCTTCTTTTCTCAGCTACTTTGGATTCTACGATGGCAACAAAAATATCGTAGAAATGAGGGACCAGAAGGTAAAAGGCAAACTATGTTTCTACACATTGGTTTTAGATTGGTAAATAAAAGCAGTGGTCTCCACAAAAGGGTTGGGACCTTTATTCTGTGTTGGCCAGTTTTCTGTCTCTGCTCTCTGATATGAATGAGTGCAGATGAGATAATTGAGTTTTATCAGTGACTCATGTCTATTTTTACTCTCTGCCCTCCATAGTTTTCATTTTCAATCTACACAGTTCCTCTTCTTTTTATTCCTCTGAAAGTTCTACAAGGACGACACATTCGGGTTGAAGACGCTGGACGAGCGCGGCGACATCTCACTGTGCATTCAGCCTGGAGTGAAGCACATCCACTGGTACACCAACTTCACAGTGTTCAAGGCCTGCATGGAGGAGTGGCTCACATGAGGATGATGCTCGCACATAAAAACATGTCGACTTGAGCTTTATCACTTAAATCTGGAAAATACAAGTAGTCAATTTAGTTTAGGGACATCTAGTGGTGATCATGAAAATTGCAACCAAGTCATCCAAAGCAGCTGAGTTTATAAAATGTTATTTCCCTGAATATTTTCCTGATTTTTAATCGTGCAAATCAAATTAAACGAATGCTTTCAGAGAATAAACAGCCTCATACCAGCTTTTCTCTGGCTCTGATGCTGCAAAGTGGATTAAACTCTCCAGCATTCATTTGTTTTCTGTTATCCAATCTGTTTAAATTTGATTCTCTTCATCTTTCCTTTCACATTTCTTTGTTGGTCTTTTTTCGTTATCAATGGAAACACAGATGTCCCAACATCCATGACATCTTAGACTTCCACTTTTAAACAATATTCTCAGCTACTCATTCATTTTTCGATTTTTCCTTGTTTGTTTTATTGCTTCTTTAGCAGATTTTTCCTTTGTTAAAAATCTGTTTTATTTCTCCACAAAACTGAAAATCTGTAAAAATAAAAGACATATTGTGTTTCATTTGCTTTCGTGTAAATCTGAAAAGCTGCTTTCAGCCCAACTCCAACATGGTGCTTAAGGATTTTAACTTTTCTCTTCGATGAAATGCTTCCCTCTGCTGGAGGAAGAAATGTTTCTCACATCATATTCCTACAACTATGCAAATTTTGTCTCTGTAACCTCAGTTAACTTTATTGTTCCTGCTTATATGTGTGACAACCACAACTTCGATTTTTATATCCATCTTAAAAAGTGTGGGTTTTATTAAAGAGACAAGACATTAAATACAAATTAATTATGACATGCATGTATCTATAATGTACACAATAAGCTTTTTGTGATTAAACTGAAATTACTGCTGCAACCCCATGACGAGGTTGGGGCACATTTAGATGAAAATCTTATTTACTAACAGACCTGTTCGTCCTGACTCATTTGTCCTTTATACATGATTAGATTAAAGCAGCATAGTGATGAGGACCAATCGGGGAAACAATTGATTTCTTTGACCAACGGGCTAATCAGAGCTTTTAATTAATCCACACCCCATAAAGCAGATCTGGTTCAAATGACTGTTTGTAGCCCATTAATTTACTTCCTGAAATGGTTTCAGCTAGTTGAAAAGAAACCACAATCACTTTGATTTAGTTTTCCTTCAGACTTTTATTGTTCTTAAAACACAGGTTACCTACTGATGAAGATGAATAAACACAAGTATATTTAGCAGCTCTGAGACATTTTCTATTGCCTTACATAGAATTTAATGAACACACAAAATGTAGACTATGTTTTTCAAAGGTAAAGTGTAAAATTATATTTCTATTATTGTATGCTATTTATAATAGGGATTCTCATAGATGTGTGAGCAGAAGCTCATTTTAAATATCAGTTAATAAGAATTTTAATACAAGAAACATGAACTACAGATTTAAAATTTTTCACATTTAATGGCATCATTATATCTTGGGAAAAAAACAACTCAAACTTAAAAGGAAAAACCATTATTGTCCTCTATTATGTGTAAATAGGAGCTATTTGCATTTCATGCTATTGTAAATAATATGAGATTTACAAGCATTTTATCTTCAATTAAAAAATCTTAA
Organism: Craterocephalus eyresii; assembly: GCA_037177035.1. Taxonomy (NCBI): domain Eukaryota; kingdom Metazoa; phylum Chordata; class Actinopteri; order Atheriniformes; family Atherinidae; genus Craterocephalus; species Craterocephalus eyresii. The sequence goes on along the minus strand of JBBBVT010000006.1, from coordinate 871,819 downwards.
ATTGGAACTTTATCATAGTAAGCGTCCCTGCATTCAAATACAATGGGAATGTAAAATTAAGACACATTTTTAAATTTAAATTATAGCTAATTGGGTTTCCTTTTACTTGAAAATAATTGGAAATGATTTGAATTCATAATCTGACGACTTCATTTAAATTCGGAAGTAGCCGCAGTATTTTTCCTTATTACCCTGCTCCATGAACATGGGATTTTTGTTTTACCTTGAAAAGGGGAAAAAATCTTTTCAGACGGTGAAAGCAAACGGCGCATGCTCAGAACACAATCCAATCTGGGACAACCCGGACGTATCTGTCCTGCTGCCTCAAACAGGTAGGACTGATTACGTCAGTAAGGTGACCCACCCCTCGCGCTCAGGTCTGGTCTGTCGCAACGCGGCTCCCGCTCAGTTCCCGGCGGAGATTTTTCTCTTATCCACATTTTATTCCCTCCAGGGCAGGATGAGGGTTACCGGCTCGTCTGACGGACTTTAAAACTTCTGAATCGACAGAGCGCGTGCAGCCCGCAGGACTCAAAACGTAAGTTTAAAGTTGATTAAAAACTCTGCCTGTTTGTCCGAGCCGGACTGATCCGCGCTGAGGCCGCTCGCGCGCTAACGCCACTTTCACTCGGCTTAAAATAGCAACAGATAGACGAGTTGCTGTTTTCCACTGGATGAGGGAACATGTGGCACGTCTGTGTTGATTCAGCCGGGTTTAAAGGGCTCGCGCCTCGCAGACTGGACGTCCCGTGCAGGGAGGGAGCGCGCGGTGAAAGCAGGTTTCATTCATCCACACAAATCGCTGACTGACAGCGTGGCTCCGAGGTCGACGTGTCCCGCCCTGAGGGGAACTTTGGTAAACATGCAGCAGCTGAGCAGGACGCAGGCTCGCCAGAGCTGGCAATCAAAGTACCAGAGGGATGTAAACATGACGAAGCTCCTCCATTAAACGGCCCAAACTTTCCGGAGTGCGCGTGGAAAGAATTGGAAACCGTAAAAAAAAACCTCCCGGCTGCTGGGCTGCAAGCCTCTCTGTTTATCTGGAATAACACAACCCTGAAGAACTCACAGAGTGAGTTAATGTAGTTTACAAAGATGTTAGAGCTGTTGTGATTTCAATTTACTGTCTCTCCAAAGTGATTTTAGGCTTTCTGTGCACATGTTTTATATAATCCTTTACACACTAACAGCCATTTTAGCAGGTTGGGCCTCCTTCTTAATTCTCAATGTGACAAATGCAACAAGGTGTGGAAACACTCCTCAGAGATTTTACTTTATATTGACATGATGGCATCACATCCATGAGAATCTGCCGTTCCACCACATCCAGCAGCTGGAATCATGGATGTAGGCAGGTTCAGCTGGAATCATGGATGTAGGCAGGTTCAGCTGGAATCATGGATGTAGGCAGGTTCAGTCCTGCAGGTTTTTGATGTTACCCTGCTCCAACACACCTGGTTTAACTTAAAGGTTCTGCTTAGTGAATCATTCATTTGAATCAGATGTTCTGAAACAGTGAAATATCATTCAGTCAACTCAGTATCCTGACCTTTATCTTTACTGAACATCATCGGTGGAACCCTGATTAGGGCTGTCCCGATACCACTTTTTCACTTCCGATACCGATACTTACATTTTATTATGAGCAAAATATTGTGTCAAAGCTCACCTCAAAACCTTAAGGTGTAACTGAAAAAGTCCACAACAGAAGGTGTGAGAGAAATTGAGTCATTAATTATCAACCAATGAGTTAATTTAAAATAAATGTATAGACTTTGTGTAACACACGGCACATTTCACATTTCTGTTGTTAGAAAAGACAACCGGAGTAAACCCTGTAGAAAATGTACTAGGGAGATCTCGTAAAGGGTGCTGAGGTAAAAGGGCTGGATAGAAAATGTTGATCACCTGGTATCGGCAACAGTATCGGCATATTTCAGTGCAGGCCGATACTTTCCGATCCGTGTTTTTTTGTTGGTATCGGCACCGATACCCGATACTGGTATCGGATCGGGACGGCCCTAACCCTGATACCTGGATTCACCTGATAAAAAGCTGATTATTTTACCTGAATGGTGCAGAGGCTCTTGTTGAAGTTTCTGAGCGACACAGAGATATATTTGTTTAAAAAATGAACATTGTTGCTGCCAAGAGAGAATCAGGATGGAAATAAACTTCTGCCTGAGTCCATGTGGAAGTTGGAGTCACTGCTTATTAAAACTGGAGCATGTGGGTAGATAGAACAATCTTAGTTTTATGGTTCAATGCTTAGGGTGGGAAAAAAACCCAAAATGAATAGGCTACAGCTTTTAGACCATAATTTTACTTTTTAAATGTCCATTACATACTTGCTGATATACAAAATAAATATTCAGTAGTCATTTAAACCCCCAACTTATACAGTACATGTCCTCTCACCTATTTATTTTTTTATTTAATTTTAGAAATAGTACTAAGATTAATCTCCTTCACATGAGGAGGAAGAGGATGATGATGAGATGAACAGTAGGTCACATTAGATAACATGTTAGTGGAATTAGGATTTCAAACATGACTCCATCATTGTCTCTCTCTAAAATCTTTGGTGTTGGCAGCGTTATAAAGAAAGATCTGATTTGCAGAGAAGTATTTTAAAAGTCTCGCAACTCAAAGTAGAAATGTAAGTGTGACGTCATCGTCCAACACGCTGTCGTATGATCACAAGATCATTTCAGGGGGTCGCCAGATAAGCGTGAAAGATGGATAACTAATAAATTTATCAAATAAATTCAGTATTTTTGATCATAGCTGTCAAAATTAAACCATTAACAAAGAAATCAATCAAGATTTAACTTATATATGAAGAGAGAATGTTTTCACGCCTTACATTTATAGATTCCTCCAGGATGACCCATCTAATATATAATTAATAATTTTCATCATGGAAGGAAGGGTCACAAACACAAATGTCATCTTGGGGGACGTGGCTCAGAAAGTTTGGGAACCAGTGTCCTAGAGCGTAAGTTTACTTCATGGAGTCCAGACTGGCCTCGCTTCTAGAACAGAGAACCCAGAGTTTACCTCAACACTGGGTTGGCATACTCAGTTTCTACATAACCTCCTTTCTGTAACAGGCCCCAGGTTACCTGGTAGAGTGGCCGAGTCTATGCAGGTCCACTTGGAATCACCAATGACACCTCTGAGAAGTAAAACACATCCACCAGTTTAACTTTTACAAGCTTCATCTGTTTACTGGGACCAGTCCGAGCAACAGCCTCTTAATAAGCACATTCTTTTTTGCTTACTATGTTCATCCAAATGTATTCGGAGAAAAGGTCATATGTATTTACACGATTTCGGTTCAGTTTGTTCATATCATCCTGTTTAAATTTCTTGAGATTCATCAGAAGTCAAATGTTTTTACCTTCCTCCATCTCAAAGACTCACCGATGGTTTCTGAACGATGCCGTTATCTCTTGTTTTATTTCCAGAGAATTCCCCACATCTTTTTTGGACACCAGGAGACAGAGTCCATTCTTTTCCACGATGTCCTCCAAACGTAAAAATGACCTGTGCCGAATATGTGGCGGGGAACTCCAGGGAAACCAACGGCGATGGCTGTTTGGAGGCCAAAACAAGAAGAATGGTCAGCCTCAAACCCCAACGGAGTCCCTGAGGGGGGGGAGCCTGTCCAGATCTTCACAGAGCAGCAGCCCCTGGGGTGAGTCTGCAGAGTAAGGGTTGCCGTGCATGATGCGCTCACGTAGAAGGGTTTGAAATGAACTTCCTGCTTTCCTTCACAGGCAGTACATTATCTCTGGGCTCCTCTGTGTCTATCTCCAAGTCCCAGTTATCTCTGAGCTCCCCGTCCAAGAGCATGGACCTGCTGGCTGTGCTGACCCACATACTGGGGCAGTCTGTACCGCGGGGCAGCGGCCAGGGGGAGTTTGTCTGCGGTAAATGCGTGTCTGTCCTCGAGCGGGTGTTCAAGTTTGACTCGGTGATTGCCAGGGTGAGGGTGCTGTCGACGGAGCGGCTTCAGAAGCTGTGCCAGGAGCGAGACAAGATCAGGCAGTGGGTTCGCCAGAACTACCAACACAGACACCCGCAGGACTTCCAGAGCAGGGGGAGCACCAGCGAGGAAGATGCTGATACAGAGAAAGAAGGCTACAGGGAGATGCTCCGGGAAAATATGGCCCTCTCCGAGTACGAGTGCTGGTCCGAGAGGTGGGACACTTGTCCGTACTTTATAAAAACGGGGAAAAGATGCAGGAAAGGCAAAGGATGCGAAGGATGCGATTCCTTACGGGTGTCGGACTCGGATTATGAGTCTGTTTGTGGGGTTCCTCGTCACTTGCCTTTCCAGCCCTTCTCGCCGTTAGGACTGTCGCGGGACAAATCCCAAAGCATGCCCCTCCACTGGCAGAAGGCCCAGTCTATCAGCTCCAGCCCAGCTTCCCTGGCCGGGTCCAGTCTCTCCTTACGGGCCCCTTCCCGCACCCAGTCCATCCAGTCTCTGGACTCCCTGGATGGCAACGACCTGTTTTACTCGCCAGGCGACCAGCCGTTCAACCTCATGCTGAAGGAGCTGAGGAATATTGAAGGGAAACCAGTCAGTTCACCCTCAGGAAGTCGGATCCCAGTTCTGGGCAGAAAGGATGGGAGGTACACGGGGAAAGCCGGCGATGTGGCGACGCCCATAGTGAGCCGGACGCTGAACTTCGGGGATGCAGAGAATGGAAGGGATGAAATGGATGGAGAGGACGGGGATGTCCTAACCGAGCTCAGGGATGAGTACATGCCACTTCATCGAGAGGTGAGTGCTGGCAGGCATACCATGGTACCTAACTGATCTCATCTCCCGTAGTTTAGGTGATCAGTCCCAGATTAAGGCCCCTACATACTCCACAAGAAGCGAGAACTTTGTTGTTCTTGAGGCCCCGAGTATAAAGTTACTTTATTTGGTTCTCGCCGGACGGGATTGAGGACACTGCTTGACAAATTGTGCTAGCCAATGTCTCGTCACCTTTGTCTCGCACAGCGCTTCTCACGGCATATGAAATGCCCCGACGAAAAGAAATTCTTGTGGAGGATGTAGGAGCCTTAGAGTCCGGTAGACCAGCAGGGTTCGAACTTGATGTGTCCGATATATTTCAGATGGTTCCTGCCCATGAAGATATGAAACCATTTGTGATTTTAGAGTTCCACTGGCAGGGTTCATAACGGCATCAAGCACCTACGAGCCCAGCTGGACCAGGCTGTTTCCCGCATCAGGACCCTGGAAGCCGAGCTGAAACAAGGGGGGACAAAACCAGCCGAAACCAACGGATCAGAGGACTGGACTTCTGTGAGCTTCCAGTTTACTGTAACATATATATGCTGTCATGTTAAATAAGCTGTATGATATTTTAGCTTTTTCACCCTCTTTAGAAGACCATTAGCTTAGCGTAGCATAGAGATCAAAAGCAAGAAGAGTGTCCCCCCTGGGTGAACAAAATCCACCATAAAACTTTTAAAGCTGACTAATTAAGTGAGGCATTTGAATAATGTGAATTATTAGTGAAACAGGGTTGACTTACTGTCAGCATTCCTACATTGTGTGAAATTGCATCAGAACTCTTTTTAGTTGTTCAAGCTGGACATAAAAAGAAGTTATGAGCGTTTTTACAGGGAAAAGTAGTTGTGCTGGCCTTGCACAGCCAAACAAGCAGAATGACTTTCATATCCCTGTGTTTCTGTTCTTATGCTGAAACAAGATGTAAGGTTGTGCATGACTGAGCCCCGGGTTTCTGTTTCACCCTGTTCCCTTCATGCAGCTGCTTTTTTAATCTGCATTGGTTACTTTTGATTGAGAAGGAGGATGGATTGCAGGGAACTAAAGATTCCTTTCCTTTTAACAACACATGGAAAAAAGTCAACTTTTTGGGGGGGCTAAATGTCTACCACTCATTACCATGTGACAGGTCAAAAATTAATGTGCAGTCCTCTGCTTCCCTGCATTTATTAGGGGTCAGAAGACAGTTTTGTATTGTATTCTGTACAGTTTGTAGCAAAGTTTTTCCATAAAATTATGCAAAATGTCTCAGAAACGTATCAAATATGATACATTCGCTTAACCTCAACCCTACAGTCTGCAGTAAACTCCAGAGCAGTGAAGTTTAATTAAAGATTGACAGACGGATGTTAAAATAAATACTTAGATCACTGGGTTTCATCTCATAAGTTATGCATGACCTAAAATGGTGGTGGTGTGTCCTGGATTGCTGCAGGATGCCTTACTTTTGTTTTTGGATGTCCCAGTTGTTCAATGAAAGCATGACTTCAGATGTAAAAAAGCAAGATGTATAGAGAAGAGACTTGTAAACCTTTCTTTGTGAGTTTTCAGTGACTTAGTGGGTTAGGCTCCTCCTATGTTAGCTAATGGCTAAATTTAAACTTGGATGGTGATTAAATACGTTTTGCTTGTCAAACTTATTGTTGCTAATTATCAACACGTAAAATAAGCTAATGTTTAATTCAGTTACAAGAATATACAAGCAATCTTTATGCTGAAGACTACAGACTGAGCTTTAATGAGCTGGTCAAGGTTTTATTTATGCTAATCACATGTAGCAACCATGCTATAAGAACAAAATGTGTCCTTACAGAAGCAAAAATAATGCAGGATTAATCACGATGGTTCTTAACCAAACAGCTTCCACCCACTGAGCTATAAACATCCCAAATTTACCAAGTTTTCAGCTGGTTAAGACAAGGCTAGCACAAGCTAGCTTAGTTTAGCCTAGCATAGATGGGTAAACTGAGCTAATGCATATTTTTCCAATTAAATTATGTGTTTGTCCAGTGCGAAACCCTCATCAAAACAGTAAAATGCTTCCCACATACTCTACCACAGATAATAAAAGGTTATAGTGGTTAACGTGTGAAGTTTTAATGCTACTGACTCTTCCCACACATTTGCATCATGAGATTAAATGCTTCAAATATTTCATGTACAAGACCTACTGGTTTATTATCCAGCAACACATTGTCACATGTCCAAACGGCTCCATAAAGCCCTCGGTGTGTGTTGACTGAGCACAAATATAGCATTATGAGGTGAAGGGTGTGTAGGTGGACTGTTTGAGTCTGCAGAGGGTGTGTCCATATTTCCTCATATACAGGTGCGTATAAAGATACGCACAAACAAACACACTAAGCTTTTCTCTGGAATCTGCCCCAACCGGTGGAGTTTGCCCCAGGCTCAGTCGTTTTTCTGATAGAGATCATTAACGGGCCTCTCAGCTGTTCTGTAGCTGACAGATGACCTGATTAGTTAGAAGCACTGCTGAGTTCACATGGAGGATGGGAAATATGTGGGAGCAGCAGCAGGTTTAAACATCAATCCCTGATTTTTCCTTCATCAGGTCATTCATATACATACTCGTATTATCAGAGGTTTGAGTTGTAGGCAGCATGGAAGGCACAAAAAGCGCCCCAGCAGAGCTTTTCACAGTCTTTAGCTGTCTCTGTTGCAGTAAACAAACATTTTGTTGTACTGGGACGCTGGTTTAATGTCAATAAAATTGATTCTGATTCTAAGTTGTTCCTGTTTCCTGCAGCTAGCTCAGGAGGAGGGAAGCAGCCGGCTGCTGCAGAGCCTGGGTAACTCCCTGCACAGCCGCGAGCGTCTGATCCAGGTGGGTGAGGTCGTGTGGAGATGAGCTCAAAGCTCACAGGAATGTTGTTTGCCTTTGATGTTGCTGCCAGACCATAAAGTGGCAGCGCCAAGGTGTGCTTCTCACCTGTCTGTCCAACAGGAGCTGGATGTGAGCTTTTAGTGTGGCAGGCCACGTTTTAGATGTTTATGTTAATGATTCACAGCGGACTGCTGTGTGACTATTGGACCCCAAACACTGCAAAACAAGGAGCATCCTGTCTGAGGGAACGGAGCAATAGCATGATTAGATGGATGAATCCGTTGCTATAATTATTATAAAGTGATTCAGTGACATTTTTTTTATTCCCCTGACAGAGGGGAGATGTCTGAGCTGGCAGCAGAAGATCTGCCAGTTCAGTTAAAGAAGAGAGAAAAACTAAAAAGTAGTTTTCAAGTGTGATTCTTTCAGTTGTAAGCCAATAAAAGCATGATAATCTTTTTCAGACCGCTAAGACATGTTGCATGTTTGGATTCATTCTGCAGAGTTTTCCTAAATCAGTAGGCCACATCTGGACATTTTTCACACACTGCAGATTTTGTAGTACTTTACACATCGATTACCACAGTTTGACTGAATCAGAACGTAACTGTTGGTACAGTCACTGGTTTTCGATCAAGCTCATGTACTGAAGCACCTTATGATCGTTTGCCTGACGAGCAAATCATTTCTTGATGAGCTTCTGAGATAATTTGTGCTGGAGCTTTGGAGCTGCCTTTATGCTAAGCTAAGCTTCACCATTACTGCACCATTACCAGTTCTTATGCTAAGCTGTATGCTATGCTAAGCTAAGTTTCTTCATTACACACCATTACAGTCTTTTTGCTAAGCTAAGCTAAACGAAGCTCCATCATTACTGTACTGTAGGCTATTAGTATCTGTCTTTATAGGCTACTAACCATATGCTATGCTAAGCTAAGCTTCATTTCCACCATTATCAGTCTTTATGCAATGCTTTATGCTATGCTAAGCTATGTTTCTTCATTACACACCGTTACCAGTCTTTTTGCTAAGCTAAGACTGAGATATGCAGTGCCGTCAAGGTTATGCTGCTACCATGCAACCAACAATCATAAAAGTATGTTATTCATGTATTTTCTAGATAAAATGAGTAATTCTCTGTAGAGTACTGATGGCCTCGTATCCCCATTATTAATTTTTTTCTGCCAACTCATATCTGAAACTCTGAAGACAGCTATCTTTCAGCAGGTTTAGGTTTAATCTGGAGAGAAAAGGAGTAAACTGGCATCTCTGTGTTCAGTTTTTCAATGACAAACACATGAAACATGTCTGAACTTTTGCTTTATTTTTTGCATAAAAGCTGAAGCTTCTTATAAAAACCCAGTAAACGAAATGTTTCCATTTAAAATCATCTGTACTTGAAGTGCGTCTGCAGACAGAAATTTCCTGCCTTCCAGGAGTGCGTGGCTCTGATCAGAAGGCTGTGTGCTGAGGAGGGAGCTGGGAGCGAGCTGGCCAACAAGCTGGCTGAAAATCTGAAAGAAATCCTCTGTGACAGCAAGGTTAGCGCCCACGGTCTGTTTGCATGCCGCTTGTTGACTTTGCAGTGCAGCTTGACATGAGACCTGCCCTCTGAAGCGCGCAGCGTTATCAGCATGAGCAGACTTTTGCTGACACTCAGCAGATCGAAATGTCTCGTCCCAGCGGGCCAGAGGTTGTGTGATGGATTTATAGTCGTTCAGCTCTATTACTGCTAGGGCTGGGGTGGTATGCTTTCCTCTCTATGCCATTCTTTAAATACAATTTTTCAATATTCATGATTTTTTTTTAAAAATAGGAATAGTTTTAAAAAAATATATATTTTTTTAATTGCAAAATAAAATTAAATGTAATAACTTAAATTTGCAAAACCCAAAAAAGTAGCCAGACAGATAAAAATGTTAAATAAAAAATAATAATTAAAAAAGGGGAAAAAAAGAAAAGGGAAAAGAAAGTCTTTGATTGATTTATATTTTTTAATTTTGTCCTCTTTATTTTTTTTAACAAAATAAAATCCATATAAAAGTCTTGGAACAGGAAATCACACTGTAAATTTCTTGTGATAACCCTTCTGCTCTGCAGCTTGCTCTGGAAGCTCTGAGGGCTGAACAGACTGAGAAAGAGAAGATGATGGAAAAGGAGATGGAGGCGCTGAGGAAGGCTGGACGAGACAGAGAAAGAGACCTGGACCTGCTGAACGTGGTGCTGCAGTGCAACCAGGATGTAATCAGTGTAAGGACAGGTTTTCCAGCACCAGCTGCTGGAGCTGCTCCTCACATCGTCTTAAATCCAGCCGGCATCGAGTGTTTTGCTCTCGTACTCAGGACCTGAGATTGGCTGTGGGGGAGAAGGAGCGCCTGCTGAAGGAGGCGGAGAAGGAGCGAGAGCTGTGGAGGCAGCGGGACGGGGCTCTCACCGCCGTCCTGCAGGAGAAGGAGCTTCAGATCCAGAGCTTCAAGCAGCAGCTGGAGGTGAGTCAGACAAACACAGAGGTAGCTTTCAGGGAAACTACGGGCTCTAACTGCTGCTTTTGTAGATGCATAATGTCGATTTTAGCGTTTTTCATTTAACACGGGCTGAAGAAGCTGAAGTAAAGCAGAAAGCCAGCAGCTACAACCAGTTTGTTCTTGTTCCAACTCTGTGGTAGAGCTGCATGCTCCATCTCTGCCTCAGGATGAATGTGGGAGGTTTGCCATCATATCTTGGAAGGCCGTGTGTTTCACAAGCTCCTCAAAGTTTTGCAACTCCTTTTTTTTCCTCCTCCACCTGCAGTGATACAATGTGCAGCAGCAGTTAGAACTGAATCCAAGTCAGCTGCATGTTTCTACAGGAGCAGGTCTTCCTGCAGGTTTTACATGTTCCCTGCTCCAACACACCCGACTCCGATTAATGGCTCATGGTCTACAATCTAACGAGGAGATATATGGTTTGGTGCTGCAGCAGGGAAACGTCTAAAGGCCCATTTTTGCTCGACGCAGATGATGGATACGCACACGCACGGAAAGTTTCGTCCGTCTTCTGCGCACCAATTCCGTGCGTTTTTGGTGCGTTTTCAGGCTCCTTGTGCATCCGTCACTCGACGCAGACGACGGAGTAATACCACCGGAAACCGTGGGGTCAGTGTTGAGCAAAGTGGAGCAGAAACAAACCAGGGAAGAAGAAGAAGATAAACAGGAAGAAGAAAACCATAGAAGAAGAATGAAGACGGCGAAAAAAAACATTAGAAGTTGCACAAGCTTTAGAAATAAAGTTGTACAAGTGTTCAGGGTGTGTTGGTGGTTAGAAACAACGTAATAGCAGCGCGTTTGTGCCGCCAATCGATGTTTGAATCCAACGTTGTATCGCGGAATTTATAATAAACCCAGCACTGCCGCTTAGCGGAGGTTACCGTAGCAACAGAAACGACGCATGGAAGCATGACGACAGCGACGCATGAAGACGTTTGGAACGGACGCCCCAGATTACGTCCGTCAGGGAGCAGAAACGGGCCTTAAAACCTGCATGATGATTGCTGACGGTTTATTCATGGTTCAAACATTTCCCCTCTCCAGCACTTTATAAAAAACACCATACATATAAGCCCACCATGTGCATGCTGGTCCTTTACCCGACTCAGTAATTCTACATTTAGCCCCTTTCAAACATTTTCAATGTTTTCTCTAAAGTAGAAAATGAAACAGAATTATCCAACAAAGTCCACTTATCACTGTGAAGAGATAATAAGCTCCTATGCTGCAGGATGGCAGCCCAGGAGGGTCAAACCTGCTCTAGAGGGACAATAACAGAGCCCTTAACTCCTTTTACATACAAATACTGGATAACCCACGCTGAATTGTAGGGGTTTTGTGTGCTATTGGGACCCCTCACCACCACTATGCCTCCCTCCCATATTAGTTTATATTAGCTGATATTATATGAACTAATATACTAATATAAATATTGGGAGCGACAGCTGAGGACGCAGCATCTATATTTAGTCAGTAATGAGCAGCTTTGGCCTCTGAGCTGCTGGCGGGGTTCCACTCTGTCCGATTTCCTTCCTCCTGGAGGGGACCGTGAACGCATCACATCCGTTTGTGGTTTAACAACATAACATTAGGCCAGCGGTGTGTGAGGAGGCCAGCTGCTCTGCTACGTGATGTAAATCTGATCCGTTATCTCTCTCACTAACGCTGGAATATTATCTGTTATCTGCTGCCAATAAAGTTTCACTTTTTCATTTGGCTGTGGAGTGGAAACATGGAGCTCTTCTACAACCAGGTTCCAGAAGTCTCTCTGCCTCAGTGCTGCAGAATGAGTCCTGCTGTCCCACTGTATACCCCCCCCCTTCTAAAAGAATGTCCCACAGTATACCCCCCCACTTCTCAAAGAATGTCCCACAGTATACCCCCCCGA
>JBBBVT010000006.1:841100-855882 GCA_037177035.1 Craterocephalus eyresii | reverse complement strand
TCTGCCACCCGGCTCCTAAGACCTCCCTCCCCCGGTTTGGCAGGGGGGGTCCCTTCTGTTCCCCCTTCCCCCCCCCCCCCCCCCCCCCCTCCGACAGCTGGCAGCTGGGCTCCGTGGGTAAATATTGACTGAAACAACCAGACGTGTCATTTTCCTCCAGGCTGTGATTGGCCAGCACTCGGCCGGGGGCGGGGATGATGTGGCAGCATCACTGAAGGACAAAGAGGAAAACAGCGCCATCTTGTGTCAGGAGGTCACCAAACTCACCTCAGTCCTGCAGGAGTACCAGGCCGTGGTGCAGGTGAGACGGGACAGGAAAATAAAAAGCTTTCACCCCGAGCTCGTCTCCAAACATCACTGTTTTATTATTTAGCACATGTTTTAAGAGTGTTGCTGATGATAGATAAAGTTTCACTCATTGTAAGTATAGAAAAAACACTGATGAGGAAATTCAAACAAATTAATGTGACAGTTTATCTTTTGATAACTTCTGGTTTGTTAACTAATAAGTTAAATTAATTTAAAATTAATTACGGGGGAAAAAATGACCATCAAACTCATTCAACCTCAACTCCCAAAAAGTTGTAATGCTGTTTAAATGTATTTATTTAAATGATTTCCAAATCTCATCAAGTCACATTTTATTCCCAGTAGAATGTAAACGTGTGGATTTCAGGGGGAACATGTGGGTCTTCCTGAGTCCCTGCACTGCTTTCCACAGAGAATCCCGCCCCCGGCACACAGAGATTCCTCCTGCTTTTCTGATCTTCTCCATGTTTACAGCCAGACTGTCTAACCTCTCTCCATGTTTCCTCTGAAATGCTCCTCTTATACCCAGTCATGCTGCTCTTCTGTTACCCGATTAGCTTTGGGAAGTTGTGATGAAGCTCTGAAGCCATGAATTTAAACTCCGAGTATCTCCAGTAACGCTAGATCTTTCTTCCAGCTGGGATTAAATGTGCTGGATCATTGACATCATGCCGGGTCATGTGTCTCAGTCTGAAGAAAATCTGAACCCATCTGATCTTCATCCATCAGCTAAAAGACTGTGCTGCCTCCATCTCTGCGATGTGATTGGTTGACTTTCTGTCTCATGTCCAGGCTCAGGAGGAGAGTCACGGCCAGACGGTGTCCTCGCTGACGGCTCAGCTCAGAGACACCCAGCAGCAGCTGAGGGAGAAGGAGAAGGCCAGGAAGGAGGCTGACCGAGCCTGGAGGAACGTCCGAGACGAGCGGGAACGGGAGGAGCGGAAGCTGAGGGAGAGCCTGGAGAAGAGAGACAAGCTCATAGAGGTGACCTTTATTTTTTACCCCCCTGGTTTAGCCCTTGCTGAACATTTCGTTGCTTAAATAAAGGTTTGAATGGATGACTGCGTTGTGTAAATGTCTGTAAGTCTAACATTCAGCAGCTGATAGATGCCTTAAAATACTTTCCACTGAGTCAGACTCTCCCCTGCCTGATTCTTCAGTCTAATTCTTCATTTGGGGTGGAAGGGCAGCGTTGGAGCCTCAGAAAGCTCAGATTGGGCTCATAAACCAGACCTGTGAAGAGAAATTCTCCTTTTATGGGCCAAATGCAGCTTTAAATGATGGCTCATTCATGTGTTACAGGCTCCCTCTGGTGGCACAACTGGGTACTACAACAAATCTCCATCACGCTTTTAGACATTTTCCACCTTCCTCTTCTTTAGTATCAGTTTATATTCTGTTGTTAAAGCGAAATAAATCGCTTATATAAGCAATTTATAAAGGTTTAGATGTGTTTAGACTAGTTTATACGGTAAATAGACAAACTTTTAGAATAAATATTCCCGTGAGAAGGAGTGAAGCTAACTCATCGGCTTGTTTTTCACCATCGCAGCGAATCCTGCTGGATGCTGAGGAGCGGGACCATCTGCTCCGAGAGCTGCAGCAGAACCCGCAGAACAAACCGGAAGCTGTGGTGGCCATCAAACACACGCTCTGACGGAGGGAGCTGGGCTGCAGACCACACGCACATTCATGCACTTTCTGCACCGACACTTTACCTCCTGAACATTTTCTACTGTGCCGTTTGTTGAGTCTATTTATAGTTATCTCCCACATTCAGGAGGTTTGTGTCTGCAGACCGGCCTTGTCGGGCAGAAGGAACATTTCCATGGTTACTACTGAACTCTCTGGAGTGAATCAGGAATTTCAGACTTTGGGAGTTTTTGTTAACATGAATGAAGTCGGGCTTTTCCAAGCTGGATGATCTTGGTTTCATTTCATTCAGGCGGAATATTTCCTACAAATTGGAGGTGTTGGGTGCTGATTGTGTCCTTTAGGACAGCAGCGGGTAGAAACATAAAGGTTTTCTTATTAGAGGCTGTTGGGGCTGTAAATGTTGTTTTTCTTTTCTTTGAAAGTCACAGCACATGATTCAATTAATGACCAAAGTTTGTGTTTTTTTCCTTTTTAACTGCTTCAGTTTTCTGCTTTTTTTTATGTTTCCTCTTTCAGTTTAGCCTGGAAAGGTTTTTTGTGTCTTGTTTTGTTGTTCTGGGACTTCTTTCTGGAAGTATTTTCTCTTATTTTTAACTCAAAAGAATTAAAATCTCTGACCCAAAACACGTCAGACTCTTATTTTAAAGCTCAGGACTGGAAGTGTTTTAGAAATGCAACTAAACTTGTTTAACAGGGAAAAAAACAGAGAAATCTTTTTTTATTTTTTTCTTTACTGACCAACTTAATTTCTTTTTAAGAAAGTAGAAGCGGTAAAAACTGAATCTCCTGTTTACTTTGCTTCCTTTTACTTTTCAGGAACTGAGGATCCAGATAATTTTTTTTATAAAAATCTGTCCATTCAGGTCAAATCAAAGATTTCGGCTGCTCAGCTTTTCGTTTCTCCATCTATGAAACCAACCATGACACCACCGTGTTTCATAGATGGGATACGTTTTTATTCAAATTTTTTTTTTAATTTTTAAAGCATCTTTCAGGCCAGGGCAACTCAATGTGCTTAACATAAAAACAATGCATGCATAAAATAATTAAAAACAGCCTTCACACAAGATGCTTTCAACATGTTTTATTTAATAAATTTAGAATTTATAATAATTAAATAATATTAATAAGTCATAATAAGAACAAAAGACCAAATAGAGTCTGTAATATTTTTTGTCTTAAATGCCTTAAAAGCTTTGCTCACACTGGTTTGGCTGTACCATACAAACAAAACACTTCATTTTGTATTTTTAGTTTGTAAAATGACTCCAGAAGATGGAAGTTGTTCTGAATAACTGTCCAATCAGCTTGGAGTTTTTGGTTACCAGGTGTTGCTATGGAGATGACACTTCATACCAAAGCACCTGGACACCTCCGGCTGGTCACCCGCTTGTTATCAGGTATCATCTTGCGGAGAAATGCAGGAGCAGCTGCTTCCTCTGGGCTCGGCCACCATCGGACCGCAGTCCTGGCGGGACGGGACAGTCCGCTCCATCCGGCGGACGGAGCGCCTGCTCCGGCAGACCCGGGCCGGTGCGGGGTCCGCGGCCTGCAGCCGGCCCCGGACCGTTGCTTTCAGCCTCAACACCATAACCGGCCCGTCGGAGGCAGAAGGAGGGAAGAGCCGCGGTTCCGCCGGCAGAGACAAAACCACGAGGCCCAGGACTACCGGAGCCCGGGTGAGAGGCGCTGAGGCCGGGCAGCAGGTCCGCGCGTTCCGGGAGATAAAAGAAACAAAGAATGATGCAAGAATGTGTGCAAGAAACGGAGCAAAGAACAGAATTAGTCTTGCCCCGGTTCTTACTCTGAGCTGCGGTGTCCGGGCCATGGATGTGGGTCTGCAGGGGCGGTTCTAGACCAACATTATGGGGGGTTTTTGGAGGCACTTTATGAGAAAAAAAAATACAAAGAAGACCTTTCAAGATGAATGTTGACCTTCAAAATTGAATATAATTATGGCGATATAATAGAAACAGTAAATTTACAGCTGTTTCTTTTTGAAAATACAAAAATGTATCACCTATGATAGTTGTATCAGCACCTTAGCTTCATGTTATTATAACCGAGAAAAACAGATTTTTGAACAAAAACTCAGGACCCCTTAACATATCAAGATAAAAAGAGACTGCATTGATTTCCAAATAACATATTTTATTAGAACATAAACCAAATATATAATATTAAAACAGACATTTACCATTTTCAAATGAATCTGTATAAAGGTGGAACAGCAGCAACAAAATGCTGGAAAATATTAAATATTAAAAATCAGCTGGATGAGAATTTGACAAATAATTAGGTTAACAAACTTGACTGGGTTTCAAAAGAAACATTTTATAGAGGCAGAGGTGATCAGACTCATGCCAACCATACAAGTATATTTTGGACTTACCAAAGGATAAAAACTGATAAAATATGGCAACAATTTCCAACATACACAAGTCTTGTAAGGTACTCGGACATTTGGTAGGGAGTGTAGTATAAAAAGATGTTATATCTAATTATAAAACTGATATCTGCAATAAAAATCCAATCGTGTGATGTTCAAACTAGGGTTGCATCGATACCGGTATCGGTACCGATACCACTCTATATTACATGTACTCCTTAAAAATACCAGTTATTCCAGGATGTAACCAGGCTGGATTCTGTTTGTCATATTTCATATTTTCAGACTGGTTTTTAATCTGTTCCGACCTGAAACGTGTTTTCCAGTTTCCCTCCGGCTCCCAGCGCGCGCCAGTGATCCCATTCCCGCCTCCCAGCATGCGTGAGCAGTGCGCTGGCGCCAGCCTCGCCGTGGCGCGGGACTACATGCGGGCGGTGCGGGAGGTGGAGGGCGAGCTCCGCAGGCAGGCCGGTACGGTGGCGGAGGAGGCCATCAAGCTGGAGCGCGAGCGCAGCCACCTGGAGAGGACGCTGCGCAGCATCACTAGCAACCTGACGGTGAACCGGAGGAGCGCGGAGGGAAGGAGGAGGAGGCCCGCCGCCGCTGAGAGGGTGAGTCAAAGCGCGCGTGCGCGCCGGTAGGCTGATGATGCGTTCACTGACCTGCTGGCCGCTGCAGGAGAGAGACGGAGCTGATGCGTTGCTGCTGTGGGAGAGAGCAGAGCTGCAGGAGCTGAAGCGGGATCTGGAGGCGGCGCTGAGGAGCACGCTGGCCCTGCAGCAGGTAACACCAACATCATGTTTCTGCTGGATGGAAACCTATAAGAGGACCAAATAACGCACTTTACAAACAACAAAGTAGACCAAAGTGCCACAATATACAGTAAAAATCAAAATAAGAGCATAAAAAGGACAAATTATGATAAAATAGCTTAAAAAACACTAAAACTAACTGAGCTTAAATCACAATCTAAAATCAGATCAAAGTCTCAAGCAATCATTGTTTACCAATCATAGAATAGAATAAAATAAATGAATATGTATCAGGAAGGAACGTTTGAGGACTGGGGGCCGGTTCTGGTATCCTCCCAGTCTGCTTTACTGGTTCCCATTAGGAAAGCTGCAGTTTGTTGGGAACATATAAAAAGGAGATGTAAAATCTAGATTTAAATGAAATGATGTGTGAGAGACGCTGCAGATGAAGGTGCTGTCCACCAGGATTCACCAAGATGGGGGGAAAGATGACAACGACCCCAGGAATGCTGGGGACCCCCCAACAACTGCAGAGATGATATGAGGCATGTCCTGGAAAAACTAAGAATCTAATCAAACTTTATTTATAAAACACTTTTCATGTCACACTGAATATAAACTGCCTGAGTGCTAAAAACATTAAAGCAAACATGAAGATAAAACCAACCTAAAAACAACCAGAGCAACAAGAATAAGAACGCACACAAAGGACTTTATAAAAAAGAATGTAAATTATTAAAAAATGACACTGAAATACTGAAATGAATAAATAGATGAATGAAAACTGAGGATCCTGAAGAAGTGTCTGTGTGCCTGCAGGCTGTGGAGGAGAGCAGCCGGCAGCTGCTGGCCTGTGCTGGGGAGAGGGCTCGTGTGCTGGAGCTGCAGCCGGCCAGCGGCTCTGCAGCTCACAGCGTCAGGGAGACCCGCCCCATCGGGCCCTTCACCCCAGGTCCACTCAGCACATTTCATTCCATGTTCCATGTTCCATGTTCCATGATCATGTTTTTACTTCACACCTTTCCTTCACCTGTAGCTGATAATCCTTCTCAGTAACACTTGGCATTCGGGGTGGAATGCTCCTTTTATCCTGACAGTAGTCAGCACATCCTCGATGTGTAAAAATGAGCTGCAGACTTGCAAAAACTCTGATGATCCCTGCTTTGAACGCCGCTTTGTGGGGAGGAGGGCGGAGCTTAGAGGCAGAAGCAGCTTCTCTCTGACTTCTCTCCGTCTCTCGTGTTCTTGCAGAGTGCAAACAGGTTTTAGAGTCTTCCTCCTCCACAGTCGGCCGCTCCCGGCTGCTGAGGCAGAACATCAGACGGATGCTGAGCAGCGCGGTGGCCAGGCAGAACGCGGCTCATCGCGCCGTCAACCATGGTCTCATCAAGAAGATGGCAGAGACGGTGGATCTGCAGGTAGACACCGACAGCCTGGGAAAGAAGCTTTTCCTGCCCAGAGAATGAAACTAAATGTTTGTTTTTTTATGCTTTTAACAGCAAAAGCTGGCGGTGACGTCTGCAGCCGCCAGGATGGCCGTGTTCCGCAAGCAGAGGGAAGCGAACTGCATCCGGCACAGCTACGGCAGAGCACAGGTCCCACGCGCCCGCCTTTCCATCACACCTAGAATCACACAAAACCTGAAGATGGCAGTAAAAACCTGCACTTAGAATTACCTCTGAAATACGGCTGAACCTTCCCGCGCTCTCAGGAGGTTTTTCAGTCCCATAGATGTAGGATTATTTCATGGGAACCGTTTTTCTGCATTTGCACTGCACCCGACGTTTGTTTGGAGTAAAGATGGCGTGGGATGTTTGGACAGAGGAGACGGATTATTCTTTCACCACAGAAAGATAAAACCTCCACCTTTACAATGCACCAAAACACCGACATATTGCAACTGTACTTTGTTGAAATTTTAGAAGTATCCCTTTTACTCTGTGAAAAACTGTCATGGACACGCAGCTCCTGAGATTTCACCGGCAGGGTTGTGACACGAGGAAGCAGAATATCCGAGGATAGAACTAAAGGGGAAATGAGAGCGGCCCCAGGATGCAGCCGGGGGGGACTCCACCTGAGAGCGAGGCAGAAGAAGTCGATAGCTTCGCTACGACCAGTCCGCCTGAATGTTTCCATCTCAGCTGCGTTCTGTGATAACGTGTCGCTCGGTTCCCAGGGGCCAGAGAGCAGCAGCGACGTGCTGTCCAGAGAGAAGCTCAACAGGCCCCTGGTCCAGGTTTACCAGAGACACCCAGGGACGAGCCTACCTGAAGCTGCTCATCTCACACAGGTGAGTCCAGGTGTTGAATTAAAACCATCGAATCATGAACAGTTAGCAGTCTGGGCTGTTATTTAAAACCTAAATGAATAAAGTTCTGGGAATAAGACACGGCTCCATGGGATCTATATCCTAGTTTTAAATAAGTTTTATGAGGTTCCCTACTTTGTGGTGATAATAATTTTTCTCAGACTCCAGGATGTAACCTGTATCATGAGTAAAAGTGTCTCTGCAGAGCTGCATGTGGTGGCAGAGGTTCACACGTTGCATAGCAGGCCTGGGCCCTGGCGTTGCTGCAGACTGTCGCACTGAGCCGTGTTTCCTGTGTCTCAGGGCAGCGCCGTGCTGCAGAGCTGCCTGCGCTCCTCCGAGGCGGAGCTGGAGAAGCTGCAGCGAGCGCGCCAGCAGCTGCTGGACAACCTGCAGGGTAAGAGGGCGGCGGCTCAGGTGGACGCTGCCGTCGTCTGCATGAGGCGCCAGCAGGTGGACAGGCGAGCCGTGCCCGCCTTCCTGCAGCAGGGGGCGCTCTGAAAGCAGAGTTAGCGTGATGTGTGTGAGAAACGGGCAGCAGATGTAAGAACTGCTGGGTCGGGGTGAATAAAACGAGCTTAAAGCAGCACTTTCAGGCCAACATGACTCTTTACTGATGTGCAGTTCTGGTTTGAGCCGGAACATTCCTGCTCCCACACACAACATAACCTTTATTTAAACCGCTAGTCTCTTCAGAGACGCTTTATTTTATAAGAAACAGGAGGAACAAGCAGAAATTCTTCCAAAAGGTGTTTGAAATAGCTTTAGATTGAACAGGGACTACCGGGTTCAAAGCTCAGCCGGGCCTTTGCGACCCGTAGGAGGGGAAGCCGGCTTTCTACTGGACAAAATGTCAAATGTTCAGTGGACAGATGATGAATCAGCAACAGTCTGACAACCTGAGAACTAAATATAGAAAGTATAGACACTACAGACTTTAATGGATTATGAATCTGAAGAGAATAAAGACAAAGCATGAGGAGGCACATCTTTGTGGTAAAATGGTGTGAGTGTGGAGGAATCTGACAAGTCGCAGGCTTGAGATAGTTGAATTGAACATTTTTCATGTGTTCCATGATTCAGCAGATCAAATTGTCCTGCTTCCTTCTGTGACGACCAACCCAACCCGTCTGCTTGGCAGCACCTCCCACACCCACCATGAGGCCCCGCCCCTCTAGGTGCAATGGCAGACTTCTGTAAAAATAAATTGATAAATTAGCAAAACAATTAATGAACATGATTATATAATTCGGTGAAATTATTCTCCACACAGATCACATAGAAAAACAAAACAATCCTAAATGTCATGTTCACACCTGTTCAGTTTCACTCTGAGCTTCACTGAGCTTCTCATTGAATACTAAGAAAAGATAAAACAATACGTTTTTAAATGAAAAACATAAATGCAATGATTAACTTTGCCAGTAAGCATTATTTTCCTGCACAAAAGGCCTGGGGTGAAGGTCTCATCCTCACACAAAGAAAATGCTGTTAATTACTAGGAAAGCAATGCGTGTGTGGTGCAGCAGAGTAGTTTTACTGAAGCAGACTCACATGGAGCTGTTAGCAGAGTTAAAACATCTCACGCTGTAACAGAGGACGAGAATTCCCTCCGACACGAAACTAACTCGGTTTTATAGTTAACAAACTAAATAAGGTAAAGGCTATTTCCTGGCACATTTCTGCAGGATGCATGTGGTAGTTTCAGTCACACTTACCTGCTAACAGCTGGCTCCAGCACATGTGACCCTGGCTGGAATAAAATGGGTGTAGAAAATGGATGGAAAGGATTCAAAGTGCAGATTTAGTCTGACTCTCCCATGGGAGTCTCTGGAAGGGAAATCTGAAGCAGACCTCTGTGCAGAGCTATAAATGACCCACTAACTGAATCTGAGTCCATCAGAAAGACTCTTACCTCCACTGGAGACCAGCTCAGCCCGTCTCTCCCACATCCCTGCTCCTACGGGAGCCCTGAGGAAACGCTGGAGCTGTTACTGCTGCCACCTGTTCTCTGGCATGCTTCTCCTAGAAACGTTTTACAGCTGCATACATCACCCTCTTCTCATCCAAAACGCTGGCTAGGTCCATTTTTCACATAGTCTATGGTTTTTATTAGGGGTGTAACGATTAATCGATATATCGATTTTATATTCATGATTCAACAGATCGATATGTGCTTGGCAAGATTGTAGTAAAATCGATATTTACCCACCTATTAATGTTATAAAAGGTTGATATCGATTTGATTCGGCATTGGGAATAATACTTTGGATCGAAGCACAGAAGATTTTATTTTTGCACTTTTTTGTTGAGAAAATAATGGAAGTAGCAGATTATTAATATTGTTTGCACTAACTGTACTTTCATTGAAAAAATTGTATAATTATTGAAAATAAATCCACAAAAGGTTTAGCCCCTGTTGATTCAACTTGGAGAGGTTAACTTAATAAAAACAACAAAAGTTGTAAATGGATTTGCTAATAATTATTGTTTCTTGTTTTGTTTATACCCATATTTTAGTTTATACTTAATTCCCTTGCAAGAAACAAGATTCTTCTTACTGAGAAACTCCCTGCACTGTCCAGCATCCAGGTATTTATGACAATCACACCGGTTGAATTATTGATGATAGTTGTTTACAGATATACTGAATCGATTTCAAGTGACTGAATCGTATCGTTCTAAATGAACTAGTATCGTTCATCAATCGTATCGTAAACACAAACCCTGATATGAATCGAATCACTGTTAAAATGAATCGTTACACCCCTAGTTTTTCTGCATTTTTGTGGGTGTAATTCCAGTTTTTACCCCAGACAAACCATGAGGCGCCTGCTTTCACGCTGGGATATAATTAGCTTTGCATGCCACAGTCAGACTAAGCATATGATAAATCATCTTTTCTATGCATGAAACGCAGAAAGAGTGGGCCGAGACTGAATAACGTCATCATCTTACCAGAGCAGATTATATTGTTTCTTGTTTAAATCTGTTTGTTTACTCATAAATGGAATTATTTGGGTTTATTCTCGTACCACAGGATGTTGTTTTGTGAAGAGAAGAAGCTTCAGAAAATAAAAAAGAATCTGCGAGTTAACCATGTTCTCCATCAACAGCGGCTCAGTTCTTGCAGTCATGGGACTGCAGGTCACTTGACCGTCCTCCCACCTAACTCAACGTCTTTCATTAAGAAATAAGGCTTGATTTAATAAACCCGCCCCACTTTTAGCCTCTCTCTGTACAGGAACTTCTGATGTCATTCTTTCCTAAAAGAAATGGCCAAACTGCACATATGCAGGTAGAGTTTAACGTGCTGTGGGTAAAATGTCCGAACAAAGCCCTGTTGGTTGTCCTCAGTCTGAATGGAGCTATTCTCTGCAGGTCAGTGAATGCTGGAAATTCTGCAAACTCACAGTTAAAACCAGCTCACTAACAGCATAATTGAATCATAAGCACAGGGGTGTGGCGATTCTCCGACTTATTCGGAAAAGGCAGAAGAGATTTGGCTTCAGATCTCAGCAGCAGGGCTGATTAAGGAGGCTGGTTATTTCCGACTTGCTTGGACGGACCCTACAGCTGGTTTCATGCTCTCAAGATGAAAATAGCCGACTGGTTTTATTAAAAAGCTGTTTTAGAGCCGAAGAATCGACCTGCAGGAAGATTTTCTGCCCCTGAGGGAGAGAAAGTGGCGGTGATGGCGAAGCTTCTTCGTCCTCTGCTCCTGCTCCGTTTGCTTCCAGCTGCAGGTAAGTGGACAAAACATGCAGACGTGTGGATAAATGTTTGGGCAGTGGTTCTTTTCTCACAAGCATTAAACAAGAAATCTACTTTTTGTTGTCATTGTAATCGCTTTTCAGACTTTTAAATGTCAGAAAATTGCTAAAATTCTTCAGTTTCTTTAATTTCAAGGAGACCAGCGCTTGCCAGACCCAGAGAGTTGGATTTTATTGAAACAGCTTCAGATGTTTTCTAATTGCCAGGCAGACCTGCACACAGTTTTCTCTGGTGTTTTACTCCGGGTACAATATACAGGAGCAAGCAGAATAGAAATAACAGGAATATAGATAAATACTGTGAGATATATCAAAGGCGTGCAGATGTGGCCAGAATGTGCAAAGCCTTGCACCAAATGGAATAGTGGCAGTTTGTGCAAAGCTAGATACGACTTAAGGAGTTTGCAGACGTTTCCAGGCTACAAAAACCTGCAAGCATGAATCTCATTTGCAGGCTGCAGAATATTCATGTTTATGTTTTATCTTCAATGAAATCAAGAATCATTTATCATCACATGCATCATAATGACATGTTCTTCAGCAGGTCTTGGCTTAAGGGACAGTAAGACAAAAGTAAAAAGTATAATAATGGAAAAATAAATATATCTCTAAATAAATATAAAGAGAGAAATAAACGTACGGTGCTAATCACTGCAACGTGTTTAGTGTCTGCTCTTTGGTCACAGATGTGATTCTACAGGAACTAAATCCAGTCTTATCCGACCACTTTTTCATTTTTCAGCTGTGTTTCGTGTTTGGTTAGGTTTAGGAATCAGAAAACAAAAAGGTCTTAAATGCCAGAGCCAGCACTTCAGTGGACTCCAAAGCAACAACGTTGACGGTTTCGTGTTTTTTACACGTTTACTGTAACGGTGCTGTTTGTCCAGGGAGACGTTGGACTGAGGGAAACGCTGCAGTCACAGACGGGCGGGCCAGTTAAAACAGGGTCTGCAGGTTCTAGATGTTTCCCGGTGAAACAGATGCAACAACCTTTGCTTTAAAGCCGCTGTGCTGAAACAGAAACATCTGAAACCTGCAGGACTGCGGCTCTGAAGGCTGCTGAGGTGATGAGGATTGCAGGTGGGATTTGTGGGGTGGGGGTGGGTCAGAGCCCGGTTAGCCGGCTGGTCTGGCTGCTGACCCCGAGCATCAGGCTCACTGTAAAACCATGAGAGCAGCAGGTGTGAGCTGGGATTTACAAAGCAGCTACATGTGACATGAACTAGGGAAAAGCAAACTTTCTTTCTGTCTTTCTTTCTAATGGTTTCACTCCTTCTACCCCCCCCCCTCCCCCCTTAGTTCCCCTCTTCTGTTACACCTGCGTGTTTCCTGCCATCTCCCCTCTGGACTGCATCAGGTTCCCTCTGAAGTGCCCCCCCGGGCAGCTCTGCCTGTCCAGCCGAGCCGTGGGGCAGAAAGGTGAGCGTGCATCCCCTCCCCCACCCCCACCCAGCATCAACTAGAGATGAATCAGAACTGAGAAACAGAAGTGAGAGAGGCTGGTGCCGCGCTGACAGAGGGGTGTGTGTGTGTGTGTGTGCTAACGGATGTTTCAGGAGAGTTCCGCGTGGTGCTGTACGAGAAAAGCTGCGTCCTGCCCGTCCTGTGTGGGGTCACCGGGGAAAAGTACACCATGGGACTCAACTTCACCTTCACCAACGAGTGCTGCAACACACACCTGTGCAACGGAGCGGCCCCGGTGACGCCGGCGGCCCCGTACCTGAGCGCCGCGGTGCTGACCCTTCTTATCGCCGGCTCCGCTTGTTGAACACCAACTTCCTTCCAGTAAAACGATTCATGATTCAACATGTGAGACTTCCGACATGAGCGCAAGTTTCTGCTGTTTTCATTGGTTGCAGAGAGTTTAGAGATGAAAGGAGGACGGAGAGAGCCGCCTGCAGCTAAAGGCTGTTTGCAGCTTCATTCATGCTTTCAGACTTTACATTTACTTTATGTTAATCAACACAAATATGAGCCGATACTAGCTGGCTGTAATGTTTGATAGGGCAAAGTCTTAATGAGTTTTATTGTTATTTTATTATGCTGTGGCAGTAAAGAGCCTGAGCCATCCACTTACATCAAGTCTATCTTCATATTTCCCTGCTTTAAATTCTCAGAAACGTTTATTCTTCTTATTACCGTCCAAACGGAAAGAAAAAATGCAAAGAAGCATTTCATGTTGGTTAAACTGCTCTTTGGTTACATTTATGTACTGGGTTTATCTTTGTTTGGTATTAATTTCCCCAAATTTTCAACACATGTATGAAAGAAGAGCAAATCTACACCAACATTTCCATCTAATAAATGTTTCCTACATTAACACTGTCAGATTTAAACATAGCTAAGTAAAGAACTAGAACTAACCTTTAATAAAACCCGCTGGTGCTGTGTTACACGTCACAGGAAAGCCTGATTCGTCTCCTTGGTAACGCAGTAAATGATGTAAACTCAGCTATACATATGGTTCTCTCTAAAAAAAAATAAAAAATTCCCAGTACGTTGGTCCTGTCGGTGTTTCCTCTGGCAATTAGTTGCTCCGTTTTGGCCATTTTACTCGATTTATTTTAAACTACCAGGAGATCCATTAACAGCCACAGCCTCTGCATACTGGCCACCAGTCTGCACTGCAAAACCTAACCAGTTCTCACAAGAAATGATGCAACTTGTTCATTTGGGTGAGTGAGTACAATCAACAGTGTTAGTTTGCTGAACTTTTATTAACTTGACCAGTTTGATTTTACTGAAACTGATTCATTTCACATAAATGTATCAATTCAAGCCCATCTTAAAATAAGTAATGAATCATTTCATTATTGACTGAGATCATATGGAGACCGGAACATGCTTCCTGTGGTTGAGAGCTGGTTTCCTCCCAGCAGGAGGGAAAACACAAAGTACTTTAAAAAGTATTGTGTAATTTCATTTACTACTAATTTGCCAAAGTAAATGTAAAAGTGCAGGTTCCACACAGTGAATGATCTCTGATTGGCTGTTAGTAGGAGATTAGATTGATCTGTTAAAGCAACGATGCTTTTTACGGTGTGTGGCATTTTAGAAGTTAATAAATTAACTTCTGATAAAAAAAAGCCATCTGCCAGATGTTTCTGTGTTTTGAGCGTCTCCCGTAGATGAAATGCCATCGTGTGTGTTTATTTTTAAATAAGGATGGGGTTGGACTTATTGGGATTAATTCTTCTTCCTACTCCAATTCTTTTTGTTATATAAAGATTGTAATTAGGGAGGTTTGGGTTTTTTTGTCTCTAACTCAAAACACTACCATGGAAAAAAGAATAAATAAAAGAGAGAAAGAGAAAACTTCAGTGTTTCATACTAACTAGCCTGCATCTCTGCTCTGTTCAGTAATCTCGTCACTTTGCTGTTTTCTGATTATTTTTTTTTCTCATTATTTTTCTGTGTGCATGAAACTGTTTAAATGATAAGGTTTGGCTTTAATCTTAAACTTGAGGATGTGAAATGAGCATTTTGTCTCATTAAAGAAGAAACTCATGAGTCTAAATCAGGGACGTCTCTAGCATTGAAAGAGAGGGGGGGCTTAGCCTTCAGAAGATCTAATAAGAAATATTGCCCTTATCTA
>JBBBVT010000006.1:826289-836880 GCA_037177035.1 Craterocephalus eyresii | reverse complement strand
GGGTTAATGTGGGATTAATGTGGGATGAATGAGGGATGCATGAGGGATTAATAAGGGATGAATGTGGGATGAATGAGGGATGAATGAGGGATGAATGAGGGATGAATGAGGGATGAATGAGGGATTAATGTGGAATGAATGAGGGATGAATGAGGGATTAATGTGGAATGAATGAGGGATGAATGAGGGATTAATGAGGGATGAATGAGGGATGAATGAGGGATGAATGTGGGATGAATGAGGGATGAATGTGTCCGTAAACGGGTGAGGCTGGAGGAGGAAGAAGTTCAGAGGAGCAGCAGGGTCTCCGAGCAGCAAATCTGGTCTCTGATCCCTCAGACCTGCATCCAGGACCATCATCATCGTCGTCGTCGTCGTCGTCGTCGTCGTCATCATCATCAGCTGGTAGAACCACGTTTCTGTTCTGATGGTGGATCCGGGTCCGCGGTGGTCTGGGGTGGGATCTCTTACAGGACGGTTCTGCTGCGTTCCAGCAGCACGGCAGAGGAGGAGGAGGAGGAGGGCGGCGCTGCTGGACTGGAAGCATGGACCCGTTAAACCAGAACCCATCTCTGTGTTAACGTGGTGGAACGTTGGCGGGGGAATGGGAACATCAGGAAGGGGAACGGGATGGTGACCCGGGGAACTAAAACGCCCCGTGCCTGTTGGATGATGCATTAACGTGTAAAAATGTGAAATATTTGCTTTCTCAGATGGGTGGAGCTGTTTGGGTTCCACTCGGTGTGCGACTGCTGTGATTCCACCTGCAGCTCTGCTGCATCCACAGGTGAGCTCCCGTCTCAGCCCCGTTACAGAGAGGCTCTAAAACGGTTCAGATTATTTAGATAAAACCACTGAACAGCAGGCTAACCCGCAGGCGTTTTATCTACAGCGTCAGATTCCAGCTGTAACATGCAGGGTTTGTTTTATGTGATCTGTCAGAGAGCCGAGCTGTCAGCAGCGGCCCCTGGTTAGTGGAGCTGACAGAGAAACGCCGCCTGCCCCCCACACACACCCCCACAATGAGGGCGCATGCTCGGCCGTGGCCGGGGGAGGCAGCAGAGGTCCTGGTGGGGGAGGCGGAGCTGGACTGGCCCTTTACTGGTGGAGGCGTGGTGTGGAGGGAGGAGCAAGGTGAGGAGGAGCAGGTGAAGGGCTCTGCTGCCGCCGAGGAGGAGGAGGAGGTCCACGAGCCGCGCAGAAAACCTGAACATGTCTTTGTTGTTGATAAATAAAGTTGGTTTGATGACGATAACGTCCCTGCCGGAGGAGCGTTTTACTCCTCGGCATCATTCCTCCTCCTGTTTCAGAGGAAAAGTTCTGCAGCTTTCAGTCTGCATCACTTAGATTTTCATTTTTGTTCTGAGAAATAAAAGTTTTTTTATCGGTCTGCTCAGAACAAAGCTGCAGCTAGCATTTTAGCTTGTTTGCTAGGAATTTATAGCCCATGTGTTAGTTTCTGCTTTTCAGTGATTTAGTTCTTCCTTCTTGCAGCCTGGGGACGGTTATGGAGTCCCCCAGGGCTCTATACTGGAGCCAAAGCATTTTCTCTCTGCACGTTCCTCTTTGGTTCCATCATAATATTGCTGTCATGCTACCGGGATTCAGATTTCCCTGCTTCACCACTTTTTCATTCAAATAAAACTCTTTAGAACATTTAGATAGCCATGATTTTTTTTTTAGTTATAAACAAGACGGATGTAAATAATAATCTTGGACCCAGTGATGCTACTGAGACTTATGTTTCATGATGAAAGGGTATGTTGGAGATCGTCTAATTTTTGATGCTGGTTGTAAATTCATGAAACAAATAAGCTTGGCGGTTGAATATTTGTATTTTCTGCGTTTTTTTTATCCAGGATGAGGGCCTTTTGATAATTTAATCATCCTGAAAGACTGTCTTATTTTATCGTGGGACTTGACGGTGGTGTTTAAACCTGTTTCTATCTTTCAGCTTCATGTTCGGTGAGAGTTCTGTTTTTTGTTGCTGTTTTCTATGTTGTAGTTTTTATTTAAAACACCTTAATTACATTTTTCCCTTTTTAAAGTCTAACTTTTGACCCAAATATCAGCCGAATGTGCTGATAATAGAGGATTCCTGCTTGATGCGTGTCGGCGGTCCGAGTGGAGTTGCCCTCTCTAGAAACCAGACATTGTAACTCTGCAGGAGCGGATCCGTCTCTCGTGGATCATGTGACCTGCAGCGCTTTGCTTTAAGCTCCCCTTCTACAAACACAGAGGCTCTGCTTTCTGCTGCTTTTTCTTCCCATTCCATCTTCTTACCATGGCTGAATGAAATAAAATGTTGCAAACTCTGGTTGGAGGCCAGGAAGAGAGAGGTAAAGCGATTTTTGTGGGAAGTTGTTGGTTTAGCACCCCTAGTGGCCAAAAGCAACACTGCATCCCTTTAACATCCTCTAACTGTACAAACCCCAGTTCCAGGTGTTATTGGTGTCTGTTGGATGTACAGGCTGGTAGGTTTTTCTTCCTCCCAGCAGTTTTCCATCTGCCAGCTGACTTCCTGTTAGAAAAATATATTTAAACACTGGTCAGCTCCACTGGCCTGGACAGACCAGGTCCACCCTCCATCCACAGCTACTTGTGTCGGAAATGTGGGGATAAAAAGTTGGTTGCAAATTTTGTGTCCAGGAATGACTCAACATATTTTAATGTTTTGCATAAAAAACTTGAACATGAAATAAGGATTAATGGTGTTTCGGTGACATTGCTTGAGGCCAAATTATACCGACACCTTAACGTTGATCCTTTCATCTGGTCTAAATGTTCCCTGAATCTTCTAAACTTTTAGGTTCAAACTTTGAAATCACTGTGAGATGAAGCAAAAAGACTGAAGCACCATTTCTAGCTTTAAATGATGTGTAAATGTTTATTGTTACATGAAAACCATTCTGTACAATTTGTTTTACAAAAAACCCATCAGGTCTTTAAATGTAACTTTAGTTTTGACCTGTAAAGTGAAAAGAAACATTATGCTACTCACACAGCTATGGTTTTTCTATTTATAACAGATGCTATCAAACAAATTACTTACAAACAGTTGGAAAATCTTCGCTAAATAACAGATAATACAAAGCGTCCTCAGTCAGACCAGGTCAACCCTCGTTTTTTTGTCCACAAATTTTTTTCTTTTAAAAGGAACGTATTGAAGACAATGTCATAATGCCTTTTCCGAAATGGACCGTAGCGTCATATCGCCTGGTTTGCAGACGGGGTTCAGCTCGGCTGCCGCCAGGACGAGCACACTTGGGTTCCTCTCCTGCGTTGGCCTGTCGGGTGAGACGGGCGTCCTCAGTAGTACGAGCTCAGGTGGGAGTGGGTGGGATGCCGGGTCATGGCTGACCCGGGGTAGATGGGGCTGTTGGGAGAGTTCCAGTATGTTGTCGGAGGGGCGAAAAAGTTTCCGGGGGAGACGGGCATAGGTGGCGGATGGCCCCCCATGAAGTTCATTTTGGGCTGGTGACTGTGGTAGGGCTGCACGTAAGGCATCTCAGTCTGGTACTTTACAATCCCGCCCTCCGCCGCATGGTTCTGGTGCGCCTGCGAGATGCCCTGGAAGTCAAACTTGTAGGCGTAGCGCTTGCCGTGCACCTTGGTCATGATGTTCTTGTCGTAGTAGTAGCGCAGAGCGCGGCTGAGCTTGTCGTAGTTCATGTTGGGCTTGCTCTTGCGCTCGCCCCAGCGCTTGGCCACCTCGTCCGGGTCGGTCATCTTGAACTCGCCGTTGGTGCCCTCCCAGGTGATGATGCCAGAGTTGTTGCTGTCAGACAGGAGCTCCAGGAGGAACTGCCACAGCTGGATCTGCCCCGAGCCTGGGAGGAAAGGGCAGGAAGTAAAGCAGGGAGAAAACGTGTGCAGAAACGTCTGTGGAGCAAAGCAGCGGGAGGTACAGCTGTTTGCAGAATGATTCCTTCCATTACAGAAGCTCTTACTGAAAAGAGCGAAACGAACAAAAGTAAAAGAAATTTTATGAAAATCACATTGATTTTTAATTGTGATTTTATAGAAATTATTTTTTTAAAAAGAAGCAAAACCCAGAAAAAAAAATCTAGGTTTCATTCTACATTTTGTCATTTTTTCTATTCAAAAGTCTGACTTCCCTGAATTATAATTTAGAAAATTTTCTAATTTTTTCAGGTTTATTTTTACTTCTTTCAGTTATTTGAGTTACTCTAGGAATTTTCCCTTTTCTCTAGTGGAAGGTGGAAGGATCATTCTGCAGACAACGGTAATAATCGGAGTAAAGCTGAAGCATCTTAATGTCCAGCGGGACCGGTTCTGGCTCTGGTTGTGGCTGGACTGCTTTTCTAACATGAACAGGACAGAATGTCCAGGTCAGATATCTGTTTTCCACCAAATGTGACCTTTTCACTGTGTGGCTTGGAGGAGGAGACGGGTATGGGGGCAGAAACCTACCCACAGGCCTGTGAGCGCTGGGGTCAGGCAGCTTGTATGGACTTTGTTTGCCTGTTCGGTTCTTGGATGAGCTGAGGGCTTGGCCTTCTGTGAGGAAACAGCAGGGCAAACAGTCATTTTGGTGAGAGGGAAGCCCGATTTCGTCTCAGCATAAGCATGATGCAATTCTGCTGACACAAGTGTTGCTGTGTGTTTACGCCATTTTGGAAAGTGTGTGTGCCAACCCTTTCCTGCTCTTCTCTCATGGTGCCAAAGCAGACAGTGTAAAGGCCTCATTTGTGTTCATGTCTTTCATCGTCTGGTTTGGATTCTTACCTGGGTTGGCCAGCCGGCTGCTGATGGGCCCCAATGTCTGATATGGATCTGTAGAGGGAAAAGTGGGACATTTTAGCACACGATGCAGGCTTGAGATGATGGTGAAACCAGTCAGAGTTCAAACTTAAAGAAAAGACTGAATGAAGAAAAGTGTCCACTTTACTGCTTTATTTTAACCAACTTTACAGAAACTAAATGTCTTTTCCACAGAGATGATGCACAGTTTTCCCCAAAAAGCATGAAATGCCTTTAAAATCCTCAGACTTCTACTCTATTTACTATGACAGATAATGACAGAAGTACCATTTTATGGGATCCACTACAACCTATAATAAAAAATAAACATTTTATTAATCAAGCGCTTTTTAAAAAACACTCAAAGTTGCCTCGCAGGATCAAGCAGTTCAAAATGGACCAAAATGCAGAAAAGAAGTAAAACACAAAGAATATGGATCAGATTTCCATGGATGAGGAGTTCCACCCTTCATGCTATCAGAGCTTGCAGGCCTTTAGCCCACAAAGTGTTAAGTGTGAACACTTTATTTGCATTGAAAGAAAATCATTTTAGGCTCACATTAGTTTAGTTCTAGACAGAAAGAAGTGTGAAATGGACGTCGTATTGAGGGTTTTAGACGATGCACCCATTGTACAGACTTCTTAACTATTTTTTGGTCTCACTATGTTCTGATGTCACACCTCGAACGCCCAAAAAAACAAGCTCATTAGCTCAGAGTATGTGATCATGCCCACCTAGGACTGTGGTCATCCACACCTTTTTATTTAGAGCTGCATGCTCCACTTTGATGTCGGCCCATGCACGACGAGTCGGGCAGTTCGTGGTCAGCACCCGGCACGTCTAATGATAAAACACCAACTAGGCCATCTGATGCCGACGGTCACAAGTTCTTCTCTGGATCTTTTACTGCAGCTTACCAGCGTGATTTTTTTCTAACTGTGCATTCAGTGTAGGGTTTTATTTGCATTTCCTGCAGAGGGAGCGGAGCTTGGCACCTGCTGAGCCGAATAAAGGCTATCTGCATCTGTTATCAAGGCGAGTCATTGTGTTCTAAATCTAAATGTAAGGTGGTTAATGTCTAAATTTAAAACCAAAAACATGTAGCTGGTGTTGAACTGGACTAGAAAAGCTGCTAAAGTCCTCATTGCTAATCAGAAAATATCAGATTTGTGTCTGTTCCTGCAGCTTTTCTGTCAAATTCAGCTTCGTTTCTCAGTCCCCGTTTTCTTCTTTTTAAAAAACTTTTGTTTTATTTTACAGATTAATTATGCTGTATGGACACGACTCTGCAACAGTAGCTGTACAAGATTTGCTATTTTTCTTAAAGAAGTGACAACATATAGTATAAACCCTTTTAATCACGATTTTGTTGTACACATTCATTATTTAACTCCAGACATTCTGTGATGCTTTATTTCTTTATTACAAAAAATATATTACTATAATATTTTATAAGATATGAAAGTTTTCTTTTCCTGCTGATCACTGAGAACTGGTAATTTATTTGTTCTACAGGGACTGAAAAGTGTATTAAATGATTTGCTGATCCCCACTGATGTGCCTAATTTCCAGACCATCTTATCTCATGGATATCGGAGAGAACAGCTTTTACATAAGTTTCCATTGTAGTGGATATTATGCATGATTGGATTCATTCATAATTATCATTATATGATGATAACGATAGAAAAAATGTAAAATGAAATGAATGATAAAAATATTAAATTTTCCAGTCTTGCCACTTTAACACTCACTCTCTTCATCCTAAAGATTGCTTGTGTGTATCATTTGAATTTTTCCGATTCTTAAATGTTTATTTTATGTTTTTTGAGTATAGATTTTATTAAAGTAAACAAATGTTTTAAATGAATGTTTACAAAGGTGTTTAGTTAAATCATACATGCTTGTTACCAGTGGAAAATTCTCCTGCCCCGGCGCAGAGCTAACTAACATGTTTCAGTAAGGGGTGTCAAACATGAGGCCCGGGGATCCGAAACAGCCCGCAGGATGAATTTTTCAAAATTATGCATTTACTTTGTTTTGAGTATTCCTTGTTCTTGGTTTTAATGCTTTAATTGGAGTAATATTATTTTCAGACTGGTTTGTTTTTGACCGGAACTTTGCACAATGCACGAAAAGTGCTGTAAAAACACCGATGTCTCTCAGCATTCATGATCTGACTCGGTTCCGGTGCTCAGAATTACGACAGACATGAAAATGTGTTTTTATATAAAATTATTTCTACATTTTGACATGTTACACTTATCATAATGAGATCTGGGTTTTTTTGTTCCAGATACCTGTGATATTATGTTCTCTACCTTTTTTATGCTAATTTTCTCAATAGATTTGAGGTTGTTCATAATATTTTCTCTAATAATAAATGAAGATAAATGTAATAAAATGGAAACATCTTCATAATGTAGGTCTCTGCTAAAGCAGAGGAACACATTGCTGTTATTCCACGCGGATCAGTTTGTACTGACAGGAGTCTGACACCCCGGTTTCATCCTCGGTGCGAGTGTCGGTCCTACCTTGCACGATTCTCGGGGCCGGCTCCGTGACTCTCGTGCTGTGCTGGTGCTCGATGGAGGAACCTGGAGAGGAAGAAGTCTTTTACTGGTTTGATCTTCAGCTGGGAAATGCTTGTGCAAACAGTTTGTCTTTATTCAAAAGCAGCTGGAGTCCATGCATGCAGATGCCATCGTGATTCTGGGTTTCGTATCTGTGGGCTCTGCCTTCATACCTTTAGGCACTGCAGCAGTCATGGTGTTGGCCGGCCAGCTGTTCCTGCGGCTGATCTCATCAAAACCGCTCTCTGCACAGAAGAACCAGACAGACGCTGATGAGCACACTGAGTCTTTGAAGTGGACCGTGACACAAGCTGGCCATCGTAGGAAGGAAGTAAACACACGATAAGAGGCTGAAGGGCTGAAGATGACCCACCATTTCTTGGGTGAGCTTTCTTTTGTTCGGGCCACCACTGTTGCCACAAGATTACGAATTGTGTTCCAGGAGCAGGACCCATACCCCCCATTTCCTCTGTCGGTGCAGCTGTTTCCTGTCTGAAACTGGCTGTTGAGTTTTGGACTCATCGCAGTTTTTGTCAACAAAGGTTCATGTTGAGCTCAGGAAGCTTTTAGACTTCAGAAACTCTGACATGCTCCTAAATTTTTAACACTATCTTTTTTTTTTTTACAAGACTAAATCCTTCAAGCAGCTCTTCATTTTGCTTTTGTGACCCTGAGCTGGGTGGATCGGTGGATTTCTCAGAGGAAATGGTTCCAGTCAAACATGAAATGCACAAAGAAAAATAGTTTTTTTTGTGCATTTTAATGATGCAGAGTCTCAACTTATCAGAAAGTACAGACGTATAACAGCCCCTCCTGCTGCAGGAAAATGGGTCTGATGATTGAGTGAGATGATTTGCTTCTTCTACATGTCATTCTTTCGACTTCTCTCTAATCTCTCGGTTAGGTTGTTGTTTGTGGGTGAAGTTTGGATGATTTTTATCTGAATTTTGAAGCATTTTAAAATGTTAACTGGATAAGTTTCTTTAATGTTTTTATAAATGTCATGGGGGGGGGTCTAAATGTGTGCTGTTCTGAATAAAATGTCCAGCTGAACAAGATTTATTGTTCATGTCTGATTCAGCGCAGTAAAGCGAAGTTTCCTAGCAGATTCCTCCCACACATGTTCAGTCTCACAGCACCTTTCACCTCATTTCATGCACAAATAGATGTTTTGGTTTTTACAGCGTACAGCAGGGATGCCATCTCTGGGCTTCTTGGACCCGGGTACTGCAGGTTTTGGATGTCACCGGCTGAGACCCGCCTGGTTGGAACTAATGGCTCAAGAGGTTTGTGCAGAACTTAAGCTGATCCTAAAACATGTAAAACCTGCGGCCCAGGCCCAGGAGGTCCGGAGCTGGTGGTTCATGTTCAGACAAACAGATCAGCGGATCTGATCTGATTTGACAGCTAGGAGTGGAAGTGTAAATCCTGGTGTGTGCATAAAGTGATTCAGTGGAAACTGCTGTGAAATCATTGTGGTTCAGGTCCAATAATCAATATCACAGCTGATTCAACACGGCCGTTTCCTTCATTCAAAGCACAGAAAACTAAAATATGCAGATCTGCTTTTCTTCCTGAGCTCAGACATAAGTGGCGAGTTGGCGTATACCACCCCCACATTATTTACAGACTGCCTGGTAATCTTACAGACCCTGCATACGTTACCCTGTTTGACATTTGATACGCAGCTTTTATGAAGTTTAGGATTTTATTTCAGGAGTTACAGTATATTTTATGCTTGTAGTAGTAGTTTTTTTTCCACTTGTACTCACTTGTTGACTTATATAGTATGTATTTATTTTATTTTCTATTTTATAAAATGTTTTCCTGGCCTTCACCGTGGAATGGCAGAGAAAGAATGTGCACAGTAACTTGTTTTCTTACCACGCAAATGAACGTTTTCATTCTTATTGTTGTACCTCTTACACTTATTTGTTGTGATTATTGATCTTATGTCCTCCATGAAGTTTACCGCCTGTTTTCTCTGGTTATGTGTTGCACTGAGATTTGTAAACCAGGAAGGGACAATAAAGGTTACCCTGGTTCTGAAATGAGGAACATTGTTTCCCAAACAGACTGTTTACAACATGTTAAAGAAAACGGAAAACATTTGCATTTGTAGATATTAAAGCGATGAAGTGTAAACCTTTCTGCTACTTCGAGCCTCGAGGGCCGGGGTCCTGCAGGTTTTTGAAGTTTCCCTGCTGCAACGAACACACACGACTCAGACTTGAACAAACGCTGCTCAGGTCTGCTAACTACCCACTGATGTGAGTCAGGTGTTGCAGCAGGGACACCATGAAAACCTGCAGGGACTCCGGCCCTCCAGGTGCAGGACTGAAGATCCCTGATTTACAGAATCAAACCAAATATGTTCATAAATGAGTTCTAAAAAACAAAGTATTGCTGTCATACACTCCAACAAGTTGGTTGTTAAAGTGAAAACTTCTTGTTTGTAATGTGGATCCATGCTGTCGGCAACCATTTGTATTAAAAACAGGAGCTCTGACGGACCTGATTGTCTCTGTTTCAGGAAAGAAAACTGTTCTCTGTTCTGTTAAAAACATAAATGTCTTAAACTTCTGCTGAACCTGAATCCTCATCGTTAAAGTGTTTGATTTTCAGGATCTTACCTGCTTTCACCTGTAGCCGCGGCTGCGGGGGAGGAGGTGGTGTGTTGTTGGTGGGAGTTGTGGAGTAGGAGAATGTGGGGCTGCCTAAAGCAGACGGGGAAGCAAAAGTTCAGGTTACTTTCTTTAAGCTGATCAAGCAAGAAATGAGATGCCACTAAAATCTCAACCTGAACGTCTCACGTGGAATTCTTCCTTGTATTCATCTTTTATGATAAATGATCAAACACAGAGATTAAAAACGCATGTTATAGCAGTTTTTCTGCACACATGATGCCACGTGACAGCCAAACTACAGCCAAACTTTTTTACACCCAACACAGGAAGCATGATGGGCCAGGGAAGCAGTCGCCCAAAACACAAAGTTTGGTTCAAACTGTTTGGCTTCATGTCCTCCATCACACTGAGACGCTCATCAGGAGTCCTGCAGCCGTTTGTACAGGCAGGAGGACTAATGGGCCATGTTTCCATGAGATTTTTAATTCCTCATTAAAGTGAATTCTGCTTTAATCAGATGAAAATGAGCATCTTCATTCCTGATTAAATGTTAATTCTGAATGAAAGTTCATCCTGAATAAAGAGGCTGGTTTATTCCAGGTTTAATCCTGAATCAGATAATTCCT
>JBBBVT010000006.1:765380-779602 GCA_037177035.1 Craterocephalus eyresii | reverse complement strand
TATCTGACTCCCACCAGAGACATATTTCATATTTACTACATGGAAAATAAACTAGTTATTATTGCATGTGTAAGGAGTTTGGACATTCAGACAGGCATTTAAAGGGTTAAAATGGTAAAAAAGATTAATTATTTGGTATTTTTTTATCAGGACAGAATCCGTCTGAGCGATTCATGAAAGAAAATCAGTAATAAATGTGGAAGAAGCCAGAAACGGGCGAAGCAGCCCCGTTATGTAAACCGTAAACAAAGAGTGGAGGAGAGGACAAGGAGATGGAGGCGGGCCGTGTTTCCTCTGAACGATGACATCACCTCCAGCCAATGGGAGCGCGGTGTCGATCTGATGATGTCATGTGAGTCCAATCAGAGGAGGCGATGTGTGTGTGCCTGCAGAGGGCAAGCAGAGGGGAGAGAGGCTGTGAGCAGCCAGGCCTCGTCCTTCACGCTCTGACTGACCCACTTACCCACAGACCTGGACCAGAATATATACCGGACCGGACCCAGAACATAGACCGGACCGAACCCTTGACCAGGTTCATGGGGGGTGAAATTCACACAAGCTTCAAACGGGTCTGAACAATGCTGGAAGTTTTCTTTTCTAAGATCAGGACTCTAGGAGTTTTCCAGGATCCTTTAATAGACTTTCCAAACCTCTCAGTTCTGGTTTCGGTCCACATGGTCCCTGCTTTAGTAACGGGGCCCGGTTCTGCGGAGGATCCATGTCTCCATCAGTCCGCTCGCTGGGTCATGTGACCTCAGCCTTTTCTGGCTTCTTTGTCACCATAGTGACCGTTTAGTTGGACCAGCTGCAGGTCCAGATGCGCCTCAGGTCCTGGTCCAGGGCTTTGGTCCAGGTTCTGATGTTCATGAAAAGAAACGAAGCAGAGTTTTTAACTTCCGGTCACTTCCACCTCCCAACCAATCAGAGCCCATTTCTAACATCATCCAACCAATCAGAGCCCATTTCTAACAGCATCCAACCAATCAGAGCCCTTCCTAACACCATCCAACCAATCAGAGCTCTTCCTAAGACCATCCAACCAATCAGAGCTCTTTCTAACACCATCCAACCAATCAGAGCCCATTTCTAACACCATCCAACCAATCAGAGCCCATTTCTAACACCATCCAACCAATCAGATCCCATTTCTAACACCATCCAACCAATCAGAGCCCTTCCTAACACCATCCAACCAATCAGAGCCCATTTCTAACACCATCCAACCAATCAGAGCCCTTCCTTAAAGCATCCAACCAATCAGAGGCCTTCCCAGCCCCTGGATTTAAAACTGAATTAAGAAAACGTGTTTCCCATGTAAACTTTAAGTTCGCCTCCTCTCGCTCTGCAGACCTCAGAGTCGCAGGAAGTTGAAGCGAAGCCACATTAGTCTTCAGAGCACCCACATCCGTCGTCGTTCTTTTCTGTTTTCTGCTCTCTGGTCGCTCTTCTGCAGCACGGTGACATCAGCGGGTCACGGCTGGACCTCTGAAAGCAGATTACACGGAGGGGGGGTCTGGCTGGAGCCAGCCGGGATTATAATCTGCACTCTAATCCCGGGAGATGGACCCTGATCGGGGGTTAAAGGATTGGGTTGGTGGGCTCCCGGCCAGGACCGGACGATTACGGAAAAAAGAATAATCACAATCATTACGTTTGATATTTAAATCACAATTAATTTACAGGATTATTTGTTTATTTAAAAAAAAGTGTGCTCATTTCAGGATTCTTCTGGTTTCAGTGATGCACATATGTAAAAACAAGAAATAAAAATAAATAACCACAATCTACATGCAGTCCTGCAAAACTTACAACATGAAAAGGCGATAAATAACAGCCAAATAACAGAAACCAAAGTGCTTAAAAGGCATGAAGTGTTTTTCTTCTGTTACAGCGTTTTTATGATCGTCAGAAGGAAAACGGTCACGTTACATCCTGCTCTGCTGATTGGCTGGAGCCTATGCAAGGTTTGCAGGTGCTACTCGGAAAAATTCAGATATCCTGAAACAAAGATGAAATGCACACATATAGACACATAGTCTGCAAATCTATACATTTTAACTTTAATTTGTTAGATTTTACTGATCAGGATTTGCAGCTTCAGAAAACCTCAAATGAAAAAACTCAAAAAATTTAGAATATTGCTCGAAATCAATAAACACAAATGGTTTTCAAACAGAAATGTGTGAAAGTAAAATCTACATAAAATGTATTTTTTACCTTTTATGTTGTATCGCCTGAATAAAATAACTTTTGCAAGTTTCCCATTAACACCTGTATATCAATAAATGATCACTTTTTAACTCTTTAAATCCTATAAATAGGGTTGCATTGATGCTGATACCAGTATCGGTACTGATATCGCTGTAAACTACTCATATTCCTTAAAGTTAATTGATACCAGGTATTTATTACGCATTTTTCACTTGAAATGTTAGTTATGTTGTCATTTTTATTTATATATTTTAATTTCTTTCACTACCACTACTTGCTTTAGTGTGGTAGAAGTATTAATATCGGTACTCGGTATCAGCAAGCACTCAGATTGAAGCATCGGTATCGTATCGGTTTGGAAAAAATGGCATTGTTGCATCCCTACCTATGATTAACGGGTTAAACTCTGCTGTTTATGTGAGGCTGAGCTCAGACTAGACAGGCAAGGCCTCATTCATCTGCTGGAGTCTCCTCCTCTTCCTCCCTCCTCCTCCTCCTTGCCTTAGTAGCGGAGGGATTACGCATGGCTGCAGCGCGGCCCCGCTCCCAGCGCGCGCAGTAGCGGTCTGTCCGGCACCTCCGGCCGCGGGACGGTGGAGATGGTCGCATTTTTACCCCGGAGCTGAGCGTTTTTATTTTTTTTCCCCTCCCGGACCCACCAGGCTCGTTCCATCCTGCGGGCGCGCGCGCTCCTGCCGGGGGTCTCCTGCAGCCTCCATCCACCCGCAGCCCGGCCGCCGCCCGCGCGCTCGTGTCTTCACGGTGAACATCAGCTGGATCTGAGGCGCCTCATGACATGTTCGAGTAAGTGGGCATAAAGCGAGGAGCACCGGCGGGGCTGTCGCGCGCACCGGGGGCGCTTTTATTTTATTTTTCCCCCCTCCCTCGCGCACCGTTGCACCTCCTTTTATGAAGCGGATCTTTCCTTGCAGGATGGGTCACGTGGGTTTTGTCCTGGATCTGGAAATACAGGGAATCAGAAGCTAATATTAGCTGATTAACCTGCTCCCCCCCCCCCCCCCTCTCTCCATCCACCGACCACCGCCTCCATGTACGCGCAGCGCTGCACGTTTTTACCGGAAGCGGCGCGTGCTTGACTTTTCCCCCGCCGCTCAGGTGCTTGACCTGTTATTATGTTGTAAACGGGCTCGCGGGGCAGAGGACTTTCCGCGCACGTTTGCGCAGCCCGCAGATATAAGCTGCGATTGTAAACACATGCTGACACAGAGCGACAGCATGGAGAGTCCTCACGCGCGCGCACCCCCCCCCATTCACCCCCCAGCCAAGATGGCTTAACGCCGTAAAGCTCTGAGCGTCTCATCGGATCTGGAGATGGTTTGTTGTTTGTTCCGGGACAGAAATGGGCTGATGAGTTTTTAAGGAGCTTGCATGTATCCAGAATATTAATTCATCGCTTATTTTAGCTTTTATCAGCAAATATCAGCGTCATAATAGTCCAAGTATGATGAAAAATCCACTTTTTTTACTGTTTTAGTGCACAAATACCGAAATATTATTAAAATGATTTCATTTAAAACGCTTAGAGAAAAAGATGGATAACCGGGATTTTCTGGAAGAAATGAGTTATAAGAATATTTAGTCTCAGTTACACATTACTCGGGAAATTAGAAAATGCTGGAAAAACTGTTTTATTCAGGCTTATATGTTATACAGTACAGATGCAAGTGTTTACTGTCAGAGGCATTTTTTGTATTTAAAATAACTTTTCTACTGATTTCTAACAATATTCTAACTTTCTGGGTTTTTTTAATTTAGGTTCTCTGAAACTGCAAATCCTGATCATCAAAATCTGAAATATATGGATTTGCATGCAATTTGTCTTAATGTGAACATTTCATCTTTGATGTTAAATTACAGAAATACAGCACTTTTTCAGGAAATTCTCATTTTCCAAGTGGTACCTGTGTAGTTTTATTCATTTAAAATAAAACGTTTACATTCTACTGGGAATGTAATACGTTGTTTACGTTCTACTGGAATAACGTGAGATGTGTCCCGACTCCTTTATTTTGTTGCACACAAGTCTTTTCAAAGTATTTTTTCTTTTTAAAATGACCTGATACTGATTAAAACTATATTTTTTCATATAAATCATCATTTTTACCAACTTAACCAGTTTCTGGTCAAAGGGGCAGCAGGAACTTCATACTGTAACAGTAAAAGCAGCAGCACAGGCATCCATGGGTCCATAAAATGCATAAACAGATGAGATTCTGAAATCCTTAATGCTATAAAAATGTTTTCTCTGACATGATCGGTTGTAAATAAAGTCTGAGCTGCAGCCAGAGAGAAGTCCCTGCAGCAAAGTGAGGTTGGAGGATGTTTTTAAAGTTCGGTGTGAATCATAGTGATACGTTTGTGTGTGAATATTATATGATGCACGCTGAGTGGTGCAGAAAGCGGTTGGTGGTTTTAACCCCTGACCTGAGCGTTGCATGTAAATATTTTGGCAGCAGCAGGACGGTCGGCTTTAAATAAGTGCCACTTTCTATCTCCACATGAATCTGTCTTATATAAAATGCCATAAATCAGGATTAATCTATTATGTAATCTTTATAGCATCTATATAAAAGGCAAATGGTTTCAGTTTGCAGAGGAGGGAGGAGTAGCAGGAAATATTTAAAGTATGTTTAATCTGATTTAATTAGTTCATAGCGATATAGAAGGTTCCGATTTTATCCTGTTTTTTTTTTTTAATTCTCATTTTGAAGATGCAACTAAAAAATAAGTTTATATGTGTTTAAGGTGTTTAATGCCGGTTTGGAAAAAGACGTGATGCGCTTCAGGGGGAATTTGGAGGCAGAAACATGATGAATGAACCAGTAAACACTCCGGTCACTGTTACTAAAGTCTCCAAGCAAGGATACAGTAAAACGTTCCAGAAGTAATTTCTAAATCAGAACTTCTTCTGGAAGTTCATCACGGATGTTTTTTTGATTAAATCAGCTGCTTCTTCTACTGAATTACAGGGATCATGAACCGTAGCTCCACCAGGAACGTCACACTTACAGAGATAATAACCTGGTTCTCTAACATCACAAGTTTTACTTATCTGATACCAGTAAAACAACGTAATATATCAATAAAGCAAACAAAAAATCTGCTGTGTGCAGAATGAAATGAAAAAAAATCTTTACTGTCGGCCATAGGGGAACATTTTCTGCAGCTTTCCATCACAAAAGAAACACACCTCACAGTACTATGCTGGTGCAATTAAAAGAAGCACAAATAAGGACATTTAATATAAAAATAAATAATTTATTTTTATTTAAATAATATCATTTAATTAAAAAATGAATAAATAAATAAAAACGAAATAAGTAAACAATAATTGATTAAATGGGTGAATGAATAAATAAATAAATAAAAATTAAATAATTGATTAAATTAATGAATAAATAAATCAATGTACATATTAGCTGTACAGGATGTCTATCTGGACTTCTTTGTGGAAACTACATGATAAAACATTTCTTTCCAACCTGTACAGATAATTTAAAAACAGGGAAAGCATCTCGCTAGCTTTGACCCCCAGCTGTCCAGCACAATAGCTGCTGTTCGATGTAAATAATCCAGGAAATGCGAACATGCATCTGAGCTGAAATCTGGTTTCTTCTACAGGAACTGCTTGGAAAATTAAAATATGATGGAAAAGTTGTTTTATTCAGGCAACTTCACGTAAAAGGTGAGACCAACACATTTTATGTACTAGCTATAGATCCAAGATTTTACTTTCAGATTCCTGACATATTTTAATTTAAATCCATTTTTTAATGAGTTCAAAACAATATTCAAATTTTCCTAGTTTTTCAATTTGCTGCAAATCCTGATCAGCGAAATGTAAACAAATAAAAGCTGAAATATATTGATTTGCTACTATTTGTCTACATGTGTACATTTAATTTTTGAAGATGTTACAAAAATGCAGAACTTTTTCAGGATATTCTCATTTTTCCGAGTAGTACCTGTATATGAAATTATTCACCCAAAAGATTGTAATATTTTGGTTTTTAGCCTCCTTATGATGTTTATTTGTGCATTTATCCAACCCGAACATGCACGTTGTTGTGTCTGATGCTCCAGTTTGTGGCTGCTTGTCCTGCAGGAGGTCAAACATTTAGGACGCGGTTATTTTAACAACACCTGAGTCTTTTTCTAGAAGCAAAGAAATCTGACATGATTTACTTAGTTTGGAAGGAATAACTCTGCCTCTGCTCTACGTTTCCTCTCTGATGGAACGAAGTGAAATAAGTCGTAACACGCGAGTCGCTCTGATCTGATGTTCACTCTCTTTACATTTTTCCTTTGTGGATTTTATCTCCTCTTCATGTTTCTGCAGATTGCACCGGATTCCTGTCTCTCTCTCTCTCGTGTTTTCATGTGTTCCCCTGATGGGAGCCTGACCTGCAGACGTGGTGGCTCCTGTATTTTCTGCTTAATGTTTCGTGACCGTGCAGATTAGGATTGATAACGTCTCTGTGCGGTTGTGGTATCGGACAGGATGATCAGCTGTGTCCTTCGCCGTTATCGGAGGGCGGGGCCTGCAGCAGAGCTGAGAAATGAAACGTCTAACCCTCTCCCCGCTCTCCTGTCCCAGCACGGCCAGCAACTCTCCACGCAGCACCCCCGGCAGCTCCCCCTCCCT
Organism: Craterocephalus eyresii; assembly: GCA_037177035.1. Taxonomy (NCBI): domain Eukaryota; kingdom Metazoa; phylum Chordata; class Actinopteri; order Atheriniformes; family Atherinidae; genus Craterocephalus; species Craterocephalus eyresii. Next base: position 772,725 of record JBBBVT010000006.1, on the reverse strand, counting down.
GCGGCGCAGGGTCCTCGGGGGAGGCAAGGCCAGCGAGAGCGAAGGGGGGGGAGAGAAGAGCAGCGGGGGAGGAGGGGGGTCCGACAGCCCGCTGCCCTCCATACCCTCCGCCTCCTCCCTTTCATCTGCGTACCCGCTGGCTTCTCGCCACTTCAGTCGCAATGCCAAGGTAACGCGCACGCAAACACACACACACACACACACACAGGAATAAAGATAATAATAATAAACGAATAAAAATATAGTTTCCTCCCAGCATCATTAAAAAATCCAGAATACATTCAGACTTTGTGAATTCAGAGGGACAAAATGTCCACGCGGTGCCTTTGCTGCCTTCCGCCACGTTTTCAGAGAAAAACATTGCAAACTGTGTCTGAGGGACTGATGCTGCTTTTCCAGCCAATCAGCATCGCCGATGGCAGTTTTTCAAAGTGCTATAATCAAAATCTGAAACGATGACACTAATTAGGGATGGGCATAATTAATCGACAATCGATTAATCAATCGTTAAGATTTTAATCGATTAAATGATCCTTTAATTGATCAATCGAAATTCATCTTTAAGTTGCATGTAAACTGATATTTTCCAGTGTAACTATTGATTGAATCCCATTTAAGTGCCACAAGAGTCGTTCATCATGTAATAAAAATCTAAATAAGGAAACACAAGGTTTTTCCCACCTTTACTTAATTTAAATATAGATTATAAATATTGAATTTTGATATAGTGGAACGTTAGATCATGATGTGCATTTTTACTTTAGACTTAATCGCCGTTTTTGAATGATTTTGTGTTGATCTTATTGTAATTCGTATGTTGTATGTAAAGCACTTTGAATTGTCTTGGACCTGAAAAGCGCTATATAAATAAACTTACCTTGCCTTATAGAAATATTAATGATTAATTGATGATCAATCGTTCATTTTCCTGATAATCAATTAAGACAATTTAATCGAATGCCCATCCCAAATACTTATCGCTCTGCATTATATTGCAAATTATCTTTTTTATTGATAGTTGTAACATCCCTAGCACACGTTCCCCCCGCCATTGCAAGGAAAAATATGTTCATACATATAACTTTTTTCATACTTTTATTTGTTTAATCATTGCTTTTTTTCCAAAACTTTTTAAATTCTTTTTTATATACATTTTATTTGTATTGTTGGGCATTGTAGCAGCAGAATGATGCTTTTATCATGTTATGTTTTCATCATTTCACTAAAAAATATATATTTTGTTATAATTGTCGATTTTAGTTTTTTTTTTCAACTCAAATTAAAATCAGTGTTGCATTTCAATAATTTAGAAAAAAATTATTTCTAACTTTTTTCAGTCTACAGTTATTTGAATCTCTTTAAAGAGGTGAGAAATTACCGTCTAAACACTTTATACTAAATCAAAATGATAATTCTAATTGAACTAAGTTAGTTTTCAAGATTTATTCATCAGGAATATATCTGAACCAGCCGTAAACAAAGCATTTACTGCTTGTGCTGAATGATCCGTCCCCTTCCATTAGAGAAAAGGCAAAGTTCTTAAGCAGAATTAACATTTACTCTGAATTAAAGTGAAATTAACCCTAATGTCTAGTCGTTTCCTCTCGGCAGCGTTCAGGCTGCAGGCCTTCATGCTTCTTGGCGAAGCTGTTGCAAACGCTTCGTGGCCCTGAAGTGACAAAAATGCCCTACGAAGTGTTTACAGATGTAAACACGGATGCTTCATGTCTACGTTTATTAGTTTAGAGGTTTATAGATGCTCAAAGCCGATAAACTGATGCCTGACTAATGAATGAAAGGAGATTAAGGAGAATGAGAGCATAAATGTTAAAAATGTAGGCTGCATAGTGTTCAGCAGAGCATGGATGCTTTATGTTATTTTACAGGAAGTTTTGGTTGGTTGCGGCTTTGAGGCTCATTTGATCAGTGAAGATTACTCTGCATCAGACAAGTGTGACTGTTTATGGTGTTAACCTCATTTTCCACTGACTGCAGCAGTTGTCATGACATTTACGAGAGCTGGGGACATGTGCTGCCCTCCTGATTTAATTCTTTAACCATTCTTTATGGCTTGTTGGAGTTAAATTTTTCTTAAAAAATCTTTTTAATAAGCATTTCTTTTGATAAGTTTTTTTACATTACTTTAAAAAAAATTAATTAAAAAATCCAAAAAGTTGTTTTGAAAAAAAACCCATTTAAAACATTTTCTAAAAAATAAATATATATGAAATTTAAAATATATTTTTTTAACTTTTTTTTTCCCATTAACTTTAAATTAGGAAAACAGCACAGTAGCCAGACCACCATTCTGTTTGCTATAATGCCCAACAAGACAAGTAAAAAATGGAAGAAAAAAGAAGTTTGAAAAAAAACATTTAAAATTTTTCTTCTCGTATCATTCTTTTTTTCATTAATTAAAAATTAAGAAAAATATCATAACATTTATTTACATTTATTTTTATTTATTTTTTATTTTATAGTACATTTATAATATTTTTTTATTTTATAATACATTTATAAACTAACTTTGTACTGTCCACGGTCTCTCGATCTGCCTCGAGTCCAGGCTTTCAGGTGATGCAGATTAATTTATTCTGTTCTCTTTTATTTATTCTTGTTCGTCTGGTTCATGTCCTACCTGGAGAAATCATGTCCAGCTACAACCTTGCTGCTCTATATTCCCAATTAGAGCTGTTCTGCTGCATGTTTAGTGGTGCAGCAGTGAAATAAGTCCTCCCCCCTCTGACATGAAGTTCCTGCTGCACTGTGTTCCTGATGTTTGCTCTGTTTAAACAATCATGTTGACATCATGGATAAAAAATGGTTTTCAGTAGGTAGTTTTTAGACCTTTTTTTGCCAGACATGTTGGTAGTCTACCAGGGATGGAAACTGAGAGTGCAGATAAAATATGAGCGATCAGGTTTCAGTTCAGTTTTATTTCATACCGGGTGAGATTTACAGGAACTGGCTCGCAGCTTCCACCTAGTAACCTACAACCGTGGCGACCTGTATGCACGTTTATATGGACCCTGAAAACGTTTCCGTGCATCATGTGGGCAGACTTTCCGTAAACAGAAGAAGAAACTGGTATTTGTGATGCAAACAAGCACGACTGCATGTGTGTTTGTTTCTAAGTATAAACTTTATTTACTAAAACGGCTGTTGCATCACAAGCAGCGACATTAACGTACAGAAGCAGAATGTTGGTCTGGCTACTTTATTGTTTTTTACTCACTTAAAGTAAAAGAAAAACGGCAAAAAAAATTTTTTCTCCACAAAACCTGCAATATCAAAGAATTACAGGAATTGCATTTAAATCAAATATTCACACAAAAAAATCGAAAAGGAACCGAACCAGGAGGAAAGCATATCGTCCCAGCCTTAATGAATGTATTGTTTTTATTTTTCATCTTGCTTTAAACGTCCTTCTGGACGCTCACCATGTTTATGTTAACATTCACCGTCTCTACCGAATTATAAATATCTCATCATATGTCGTAGTTTTGCTTTGTAAGGTGTCCAAAAGAACCATTTTACATCAGAGTCGACATTCTTGATCATCAAGAAATCTGAATTGTTTCAAATTCAGAATCGTAGAAGTGATTCAAGAATCTATATTTTTAAAAGACCTAAAATTTATTTGCTTGACTACTTTCAAAGCTGCTGCTGAGTAGACATGTTAAAATTTACATGGTTAGCAAGATTTAAGCCATTTATGATTTAAACTTTTTTTTTTGTTTTCTTTTAACTAGTGAAAAAAATCTTCAGGGTTCTGATTGGATTTAATTTGTGATCCTTGTAAATTGACGATTTTTGTGAAGTAAAAAAAATATATCTTTTTTATTTTTACTTTTTTAAATAAACATTTACTTTGCAAAGTTTTTGCACATTACTTTAAATTAGAAATTTAAAAAAATCTGAAAAAAATTATTTTGGAAAAACAATTTTCAACTTTTCATTCATTTATTAAAAAAATAAAGAAAAATTGTAATGTTTAATGGAATACATTTTTTGTCCATCCCTAACATTTATACACTAAATTATAGTGTCATATTCTCTCTGGCTTATAAATGAACGTAGTTAATCAGCACGTTTTGTTACTAAAAGAGCACTGAATGTAAAATGAGATCAGTTTGAATCAAACTGGAATCTAATTGAATGGTGAGTTGCTGTAAGATTCACATACCTGCTGCTTTGATGTAGAAACAATAATATTTTGTGAGTTTTTCCAACAATGGCTGGTGGATGAGGGCATTTCTAAAAAGCAGAAGTGTTGAAAGCGGCGACATCGCTGCACAATCTCCGTGTTGCACAAAACCCAGTGAAACAGTCGCTTTTCCGGAGCATCACAGCTGTTTCTATGGTAACTCTATTATTACTGCAGAGATACTGACTCTTTTCTTTTTCTTTGCAGAAGATGCAGAGCTGGTACAATGTAAGTATCTGCTGTTTTTAATAAACACACCAAAGTGCTGCCGAAGCTTCGAACTGACGCCAACTTCCTCTTGTCAGGTTCTCAGCCCGACATACAAACAGCGGAACGAGGATTTTCGTAAAATCTTTAAAAAACTTCCGGACACGGAGCGGCTCATAGTGGGTGCGTGACGTTAAGCGAAGCCGGGTCGTCTCAGGCCGGTGTGGGAATCAGCTGACTCGCTTTCTTTTCCCCCCTCAGACTACTCCTGCGCTCTGCAGAAGGACATCCTGCTGCAGGGACGCCTCTACCTCTCCGAGAACTGGCTCTGTTTCTACAGCAACATCTTCCGCTGGGAAACCACTGTAGGTCACGCACGCGCTCTGCACACACTCACGCACACGCGCAAACATCAGCTGGTGTCACAGGTCCCAGCAGATAAGCCGAATTCAGCCGGGATCGATGTTCATGTGGAGATAACAGAGTAAACACTTCTTCCTCCTCCTACAGATCACCATCCTGCTGAAGGACGTGACGTCCATGACCAAGGAGAAGACGGCCAAGCTTATCCCCAACGCCATCCAGATCAGCACCGACAACGAGAAGGTCTCACCCAGCGCTGCTTTGTCTGAAGCCGTGAAAAGCGTTAGACCAGGCGTGTCAAACTTGTCTGAGTTCAGAGGTCATATTCAGCACAAGCCAGTCTCCAGAGGGCTGGACCAATCAAATAACTGCATTATCATATAAAAATAACAAACTTGTGCGAAAGTGCATTCATATTATTAATATTATTTATATTTAATATTATCAATTAATATTCATATTTAGAATAGTAAGTGAGGTTTTAACAATATTTAGCCTCAGTTACACATTTACAATTGTATTCATGTAGAGATTTTATTTTTTATTGATTTATATTTTTCTTGTAGCCTATATTATCTAAAATTAAAAGGACATTGTATGAATTTATCAATGTGACAAATAAATCAAAATGTTTAATTCTTAGATAATAAAAAAAAGAAAAAATATACAATTTTATTTATATAAAACTTATTTTACATTTTTATTTTCATTTATTTTCTTCCTAAATTACACAGATATCATAACCTACAGATCACAATGGATCTAAAACAATCGCAAAACCATCTAGCCCAGGTATCTGGAAGTAAAAAAATCTGGTATTTCACATTATGATCAGAGGAACTTTTTCCCAATTCATCCTGCCGGCCAGATTGGACCCTTTGGCGGGTCGGTTTTGGCCCCCGGGCCGCATCTTTGGCATCCCTGCTTTAAACAATGTTTTTCTGCCTACGAAGCGGCTGCACAGTAAACGTCATGTTTGTTTCTTCCTCTCAGCATTTCTTCACGTCGTTCGGAGCCAGGGATCGCAGTTTCATGATGATTTTCCGTCTGTGGCAAAACGCCTTGCTGGAGAAGGTAAAGCTTTCTGAATAAAAACGCAGTTTAGGTTTGTATTTCTTACTTTTATGATCAGGAAATGCAGAAAAACAGCTCCTTGTTGAAGTTTGATCCCAACTTTATCGTCACACTTAAAACCTTTACCGCCAAAAATGTACATGCACAAAAACCAGCCATAAAATCATCACAAATTTATTTATTTTTTTTTCCTCCCATAATTTTATAAAAATTAAATGTTTGGTAGATTTGATCAGGTCTGGAGTCATTTAACCCTTTAAATGCCAGTGGGTCGTTGTAATTACCCCAATACCCCGCCTCCTATGTGCAATAAATAAGCGCAATTTAACATCTGCAATGCTTTTTGTTTTTTATGCTGTATTTGTATTACTTTAGATTCTTGTTAATCTTTTATTTATTCTCATTTAACTTTTTATATTCATGCTGAGTTTTTTTTTGCCTCTTTGCAGAAAAATTTGGTATCATGACAGTATTAATTATTACAGCTATTAGTAACGGGTTATAAATAGTATGTGTTTGGGCTTGGGGGGTGATTAGAAGTGGAAGTGTCAAATGTTTAATTTGACATCAAATGTATTTTTTATGATAACTTTTTTTTTGTTTTGGGGCCAAAAATGTCCCTACATGAAAAACAAACAAAAAAAACCCAATACAGAATCTTTAAAAAATATTCTTTATTATTTAATTCAGAGTCTTTTTGGCCGTTTTTGAGTCCATTATGTCTGTAAAGACGGTAAAAGTGGAAAATGTTTGTCAGAAAACAGAGATGGTCTAAAAAGACTAAATCAGAATTATCAGACATCCAGACCTCCAAGGTTACTTTGAAGTGTTTGTACTGAACTGGTTTATAATCGATAACATCAATAAAAAGTCTAGTCCAGTCTCCAGTCTGGTGAAGAAATCCCAGTATGTCGGGCACAGGAAGCCTGGATCAGCTGTTATAATTAATGAGTAAAGGTTGCGTCTGTTTTCAGTCTCTGTCGCCCAAAGAGCTGTGGCACATCGTGCACCAGTGTTACGGCACCGAGCTGGGCCTGACGAGCGAAGACGACGACTACGTGTCCCCCACTGCTGAACACATGAACGGACTACTGTGAGTTTCAGCAAACAGCTGCTGCTCGGCTTGTTTGGTTCGTGTGGTTTGTGTTGTTCGTGGGGTCCCAATGATTTGTCTGATTTTGTGTTTGCACTGTTTGTGTTGTTCATGAGGCTCCTGTGTTTGTGTTTTTGTACAATTCGTGTTTGTAAGGTTCGTATATTTCGTGTATTTGTGAGGTTTGTGTTATTAGTGAGGTTTCTGTGATTTGTGTGCTCATGTGTTTGTATAATTCGTGTTTTTGTGTGGTTTGTAAGTTTAGTGTTTGTGTAGTTTGGTATGTTTGTGAGTTTCATGTAGTTTATGTGTTTGTATGTTTTTGTGTTTATTTGCATATAAAGTGGAGAACTGGCATCCTTTAAAAGTCACTGAAAACCAGACATACTGTAGGCATCAAA
>JBBBVT010000006.1:752957-764115 GCA_037177035.1 Craterocephalus eyresii | reverse complement strand
AAAAATGATCTGTGGCTGGTCGGGCATATGATAGTGGTGTTAGAGCGTTATGTGTGCGTATGGGTCCGTGCATCTGCCCGGTGATAACAGCTGGAGTCAGGCTGCTCCTGTGACCTCACCGCTCCTCCACGCTCATAAACTCCGGCTGCAGCCATGAATGGAGGCCTGTGTGGGCTTCAGATCGATCGCACGGCTACGCTGCTGCCGGTGCTCAGGTCACACCCACACGAGGTCGGCCTCCTGGATCCCAGGTCATGTGACCATGTAGTGTTCCGCTTTCTGTCCGTCAGACTCTGGAGGAAGGAGGGGACAGTCTGTCCGAATCGGCCAATCACATGCTGCCCCTGCCGTCCACCAGTCAGGGAAACCTCTCCTCATTGGACATCCCCAACGACGATGATCTGCCCACCGACCCCAGCAACTCGTCCGACACGCAGGACGACAGTAAGTGTGCGAGCGTTGGCAAGAAAAGCTCGTGAAACATTTTTAAACATGTTTACAACAAACACACGTTGCATTTTTTGCCCAAATAAAATAAATTAATTGCAATTAATCACATTTTGTGCATGGGGCTGGCGAGTTTCCAAGAAACCAGGAACTAGAATCCTGAAAAAAGGAACTAGATAAGAGGGTTAAATAAAAATGTATCGTGATATATTGGCCTGTATCGTCTCATTGATAAGTATCGTATCTCCAGGTAGAGACTAGAGTCAAACGTAGGAATTGATGCCCCAGCAGATCTTTGGATGGTAAAAGGTTGGAAATGTCCCAGATGGTTTATTCTTGCCAAACTGTGAGCCCGGAGTTTTCTGCTCCTCGGCGTTGAACGTCTCGGGGTACCAACGTTTCAGATGTTGTGTTTCAGCTTCCGGCGAGGTGGAGGCGTTCTGCACCGACCTCAGCGGGCGCCTGAACATCAACACGGTGGTCCGCATGAGCGTGGACAAGCTGCACGACCTGCTGTTCTCCGCTGACACGCACTTCATCCAGCACCTCTTCTGCCAGAGACACTTCACCGGTACGTGGTTTCCCGCTCAGCCGCAGCGCTGAGTCATGTTTCTGCAGCCACTGCAGGACCTGCACGGACTTGTTGCTTTGCATAGGGAGCGGGTTTTTCCTGTCGACACGGTGGCGGTTGGAGCCCTTTGTTTGTTGTGGTTCGCTGACTAAATCACTGCCCCGATGATTCACGTTGATCCTAAAATTTTTCAAACACAGTTACAGAAAACAGAAACACTCAGAGACTCACGTTCTGTCAATTATCTAAAGATTCAAAACGATTAATTCTGCAAGTCTGAGAATAGAAATAAACTTTACAGAGCACAAAATGTAAACACAAGATTCCTCTGGCCCTGATGAGAGCTGCTCCTCTGTCGACCTTCCTGGTGAATAAAGATTAACCCTTTAAAGCCTGACCCAGGAACCAATGGGAAGAAAGGCACACTTTTACACTTCTCAAGCCTTTATTTGTGTTTTTTGAAAAGGGTTTATTTATTTATCTAGTAACTTATTTATTTATGTATTTATTTATTTATTTATCTATCTATTCATTTATTTATTTATTTATTTATTCATTTATTTATGTATTTATTTATCTATTAATTCATTTATGTATTAATTAATTAATTAATTAATTAAATTATCTAATTATTCATTTATTTATGTATTTAATTATTTATGTATTTATCTGTTTACTTATTCATTTATGTATTTATTTATTTGTTTATATATTTAAAGATGTGTCCCCGTCCCTTCTAATGAAGGCTGTTGCCCTGTGCAGATTATAGCCTGTGCTCTTAATTATGAACTTTTATCACTTTTCTGAGCAGCTTTGCTCTGAAAGATGCACGTAACATTTTGTCTTGTTTTCACCTCTTCCTTCTGTTTAACTGGAAACTCCCAATCATGTGAAGAAGTCCTCATAGCTCCCTGAACCTGATTGGTATTGATTATTCAAGGCTTACTTTGTTATTTCTGTAGAAAACCGGGGATTTATCGTCATTCTTACTCAACTTCAGATTCAATTCTGCATCGATTCTCGATTCAAACTGATCTTAATTCACATTCAAACCTGTTTTAGTAACAAAACCTGCTGATTAACTCTGTTCCTCTATCAGCCAGAAACAGCTCTGAGGAATTGTTTCATTAGCTGAGAGAAACTGATCATCTTTATAAAAGAAAATGGCTAATTAGGGTGGGGCGCCCCTTGAATAAACCGACCCGGCTGTAACTTTGGTCGTCGCTCAGCGAGACCTGTGAAATCTTCTTTTCTGTCCGTTCAGCCTCAGTCTGTCCTTTCAGTCAGAGATGCTGGAACTCCTCTCTGAACATCTCGGCTCATTGCTTCCTGTGTTGCAGACCTGTCCGTGGGGGAGTGGCAGCAGGACGGCGGAAACGGGACCACCAGCCGTGTGCTGAGTTACACCATCGCCCTCAACAACCCTCTGGGCCCGAAGACCGCCCCGGTGGTGGAGACGCAGGTCAGTCCTGTAGATACCTGGCAGCTCCAAAAGAAGCGATGTTTTTTAATTCGTAATTAATAATTCCGATTTGAATAATTTGGAATTAAAATCTTCTCCTCCAGGTTTACATGGAAATATTAAGTGTGAATTACGGTTTACAAAGCGCAAAGTTAAAAACTCAGCATGCTCAGAACGAGCGGGATGAACTTAATGAAGGGAATGAAGGTTTTCATGATAGAGGATGAGAGAGGAATTATCTGATTCAGGATTAAACCTGGAATAAACCAGCCTCTTTATTCAGGATTAACTTTCGTTCAGAATTAACTTTTAATCAGGAATCAACTTTACATGCTCATTTTTCACCTGTTTGAAGCAGAATTAACTTTATTTCCGAATTAAAAAGCAGCCAGATTGGCCTTTCTTCTAGCAATGATCCATCATTATTTAATATAAAGCCTTCCTTCCTTTCATTGCACTTCTCTCTGAGCTGCCTTCCTGCAGGCCGAAGCCTTTCAGGCCTTTCATGCTGAGTGCTGCGGCAACAGAGCATCTGCAGAGCCATTAATTATCCGGCGGAGAAGCAGGAACCTGCCAGCCGAGCAGTAAACGCTCCGGTTGCTGACTCCGTCTCCGCCTCTCTGCCTTCCCACAGACGCTGCATAAAAGCTGCTCGCGGGGCGAATGCTACGTGGTGGACTGTGAGGTCATCACGTCGGGCATCCCCTACCAGGACTACTTCTACACCGTCCACAGATACTGCCTCACCTCCATCAACAAACACAAGAGCCGGCTCAGGTGGGTCCCAGACAGCCGTGCAGGTTCCACCCCCACAGCTGATATTCATTTGGATCAACGGTTCCCAAACTGTGGGTCGCGAAATTATTTCAGGGGGTCGCCAGATAATTGTGAAAAATATTAAACTGATATAAATCCAATAAATGTGGGGGATTTTTATCATGCCTGTCAAAAGTAAACTATTAACAAAGAGATAAATCTAAATGAAACTCCTTAATTCTTTAACACATTATTGCATAAATTTGCATTAATTCTCCTTCCATATGAAGACAGATAGATAGATAGATAGATAGATAGATAGATAGATAGATAGATAGATAGAGAATAAAATATGAATACATGGTGGATTCGCAGATAAAGTGCAGTGGAAAGATGAAGTAATAATCAACAGAATATAATAACAGTGTGGTAATTATTGTAGCAGCAATGGCGTATAATGGGAGTAATAATAATATTGATCAAATATGAACACCTTTACGCTTAGTACAGATATGTTATTTGATATATATGAGATATATAGTGTAGGAATAGGTGTAATATATGCATGATAGATAAATATTACTGGCAAAATATACATACAATGAAAATAGCTATTAGATATTAATATGTACATATGACTATGTAAATAAATAGGATGTGCAAAGATTATACAGATGTTGAATGATGTGCAAAAGGATACAAATATTGTATAATATTATATAATAAGACTGTTTTCAAGCCTTATATGTAGAGGATTCTGCAGGACCACCCGTTTGTTATATTATTAATGAATTTCATAGTGGAGGGAGGGTCACCAACACATTTCATCTTCGGGGTCGAGGCTCAAATGCTTGGGAACCAGAGGTTTAGAGGTTGTGAAAAAATCAAGGTTAAAGCATTAAAAACCCACTGATGTGCTCGGTTCCGATGGTTTGTCTCATCCATCCAGTTTCCTTTCATAAAGGACCTTTCATGCTATTTCACAGTGATTTGCAGAAAGTAAAGTAAAGAAAATAAGCTTGAAATACATTTTTAAGAAATAAAATACATAATATTTATATTATTTTAGATATTTTATAATAAAATATAGAAAATAGATTTAATAAAAAATGTAAGAAATGCAAATAAACATGATAAAATTCCACTTAAATCTGGAGTTGGGCACGATAACATGTTCTCAGATTAATACATTTATATATATCTCACTTCCTGACACACTGAACTCGTTTTATAGGATTACTGTAGACAGAACTTTAGAAAAAAATAGTTGGATTACTGGCACAAATCATGCGATAACCTTGTTTCCCGACACTAATAAAACACCAAAAGGTGCTTTAAAGGATTTTATACGCACGCTTTTTTACACTTTCACTGCAGTAAATTTTTTTAATCAGAACAGTTCTGAAAACTTGAATTTTTTTAGAAAAATTCTTAACCCTTTAAATCCTTTTTGGAAATATAAAACCATATTCTTATTTAAATTATAAAAGCACAAAATATGCAATGTGTCACATGTAGTAAGAACAAATTCTTAGAATTTTTTGAAGATCATTAGAAAGTGATAAGAACTTAGAAACACGCCGCCTTTGACCTTGAATTGTCCTGCACATGAATGTGTTACACTAACAGACTAACATGCCTTCAGTTTAACTTTTTGTAGCTTCAAAAGCGGTTATTATGGGGGTCAGTGGTGCCAAAATGTCTGGAGGGGTACTGGAAAAACTTTTTTTTTGCACAGTGCATTTCAACCCAAATGTTAAATCAAATTTTCGGAATTTAAAAGCGGAAAACATTATCATGAGCAAAGTCATTCAACATTGATTAGATAATCATTTATTTGTACTAGTATGTATTCATTAATTCAGAAAAATGAACTGTATGGAGTCGTGCAAAAGGTTTAAAATGTATTATTCAACAGAACTATGATTTCAGAGCCATAGACATGAAATAATAAAGGCTCGATATTTCATGGCAAAAGTTTGGCCATCTTACCACAAACAAGCTGGAATCTGAGGAAAAGTGATTTTTTTTATTTATACTTAAATAAATCACATTAGTATTAGTATAAATGGCCAAATGGACGTTTTGGAGACCAAACTGTTCAGAAAAATTACTTAGTGAGGAGAATTGATCTTTTAAATCATCCAGAACACGTTACCACAGCCCCATCTGCTGGCCATAATATGTAACTCCAAACTGAATAAACAGAAACATTTCCATCATCTCTGATCGTTGTGTCTGCGGGAACTTAACATGTTCAGTTCAATTTTATTTTTAAACAAATTATAAACATTGATTTAAAATAAATGCTTGTCCCTGTGTTTATAAATTTCCCCAGTCAGTTTATTTTCATACGAAAATTCACGGTTATAATCATTCACAAGTATCCAGGAACCACGTCTGACGTTTATAAAAACATCAAGCGGTTTGAAAATCAGCTAGAAACTGAGCAAGTTCTGTTATTTATAAACTACATGTCCCATTAAACAGCGTGGATGAGTCAATCAGCCTTTATCATGTATTTATGTTCAGAGCAGGGGGATGTGTAGGCGAGGTAGGTTTCAGCAGAACACAGAGTTTTTTCTGCTGCAAGAAGCAGCTTTCCCCCGAACAATAAGAATCCTCGCAGACCACCGGACTTCAAGTCGTTAAAATCCTGCTTCCTGAACCGTCGCCTCACCTTCCACTAAAACTGACCCGATGAGGCAAACAGGAAGCTTCACGTCAGCATCTGGGGTTTAAAGAGCGAGGACGGCGATGTTAAAGATTTACCGTATCGCCTCTGTGGCTGTTACATAACACGGCTGCAGGCAGGATTTCCCTGAATAAGAGCCGTGACTGTGCTGCTCTCAGCCCTGAATAAAAACCAGCCTCACAGCTTCCTCCACCTCACATCCCCCCTGTCAGCTGAAAGGAAGTAAAATAAAAGCCTTTTTATGCACATCAGAATGTGTTTTCATGTCTGCAGAGTCTCCTCGGACATCTGCTACAGGAAGCAGCCGTGGAGCCTGGTGAAGGCGCTGATCGAGAAGAACACGTGGAGCGGCATCGAGGAGTACTTCCGACACATGGGTGAGTCACATGTTCACGCACACAGACACGCCCAACCGATCCGATCTTTATCCATAATTCCTCACAAAGTCATGTGGAACCACAGAAAGCTCCAACGTTCATTCAACATTTAGCCATTTTTTTGTTTTTTTGGGCATTAGGAACCAATTTTCATATCTCGATAATTTTTTCCTTAATCACGACATACGATATCTATTTTTTGCTCGAGTAAAGAAAGAGATGGTTCAAATTTACAGCCTTCAGGGCTAAATGCACTTTTATTGATGACCAGAAGTACGGGTGCATTAAAACATTTGACTGAAATTAAAGTATATGTGTATTGGAATAATAAAAACTCTTTTCAGTGACCATAGCAAAGATACAAAGTTGTGCAAAATGCAAAAAAGAGATATTTTTAACTCAAAACAAGCTAACTTGACAGAAATAATATTCCCTCATTTCTATATCTTGTGTGACAAAGTCTCGAAACTTCTGAAAACCATCATATTAGGGATGTAACAATACTTTGCCATTTAAACCAGTTTGAAATCGATTTTAAATAGATTTCAATCAATTAAGAAACAAGGAAAATCGATTTGTGTGCAATGCATTAATGCAGATGACGTTAAAAACAAATAAAAAGTCCTTTGTTCATAAAAAGATTTGTGATAATTTCCAATCTATAATAATTCTTTTTTACAGTGTTGAGTTTTGTTAGTACAGCAGGCAATAGGAGGTCACAGTTTTAAACAAGGGAGAAACGTATGATAATAAGAAAAAGACAATTCATTTGGCCATAAAATTACTAAAATTAATTTTGTTGGAAAAAATTGTAAAAAATCGAAATCGAGATTCAAATCGAATCGTGACTTGAGTGAATCGGTATGTATGTGTATATTTTATTTTTTATTTATTTTTTATTCATTGCCCACCTCTAGCACACAAAACAACATAGAACTTAGAAAAGAAGCATAAGCAAATGAAAACGATCAAATTCGTCAGAAAATCGAGCGAACTGTAAAGGAGTCGCCTCTACAGACTTAAAATCAGATTAAACTTTACGTCGCGGTGCAAGTCCAGGTTATTTCCCCGAACATCAAAGCTTTCCTTCCCATCTCCATGAGGGACAGAAAATATCTATAAATCCTTAGATGCATATTTATCTTAATAATACTGGACTGGATTTATGTTGGGCTTCATTGCTGGCGGCACTCAGAGCGTGTTATTCATCCACTCCTCATTCATAGGATAAACGACTGTACATCAAATAAATAAACTCTCTACAAGGATTCGTGCATCTTTCGTGTCCTGTAACGTGAAATCGGAATAATTTGGCCTCAACGATAAAAGTTTAAATAAAAAAAACGAGTCGACGTCTTTAAACCATCGGCTTCTTCCTGATCCGCGCAGAGAGCGAGGTGTGCAAGCTGGAGACGCTGCTGCAGACTGAAGTTACCGTGGTAACCACAGGCGACGCCGTGGGCGCCGACGCCACCAAGACGCCGCCTTCGCTCCGCCGGCGGAAACGCACCTGCTCCCGTCGGCAAGGCGACCGGGAAAGAGAGCGGGACGGAGGCGGGGTCGGATCCGGGGACCGAAGAGTCTCCGAGGAGAGGGACCGGAGAGAGGCCGGTAAGTCACGTGATGATGATGATGATGATGATGAAGGGCTGCAGCGTGAGCGCTTCCTCAGAGCATCGCTGCCCCCCGGTGGTTCTGATCAGAACTACACCTCGCAGGAACTATGTCTGTACTACTTACCATGTAAAGTTATGCACAAAATATTCTGGTTTTTTTTTCTCAAAAGGAAATGAGCTTTTTTTTTTTAAAAAAAAAAAGGTAAAATGAAAGAAATGTGTAGGGTCGGGACTTATATTATTATTAGAAACATATTATTTTCAAATAATATTTAGATTATTAAGATAGATTATTTATGCTTATTAAATCCCACCCCTTCTTATCAAATCATATTTCATTAAATCGTTTAGCTTCCAATTAATGTAATAATGCTAATAATAAAAGCAATAAGTAATAATTATTATAATAAAAATGACTAGCAATAATGATAGTAATAATTATTTCACTATTAATATACAAAACAGTTATACTAGTGATTCAGTACTACTACCATCAGTACTAATAATAATAATTATAATAATAGTAACAATACCAACATGTCATCATTTTATCATGAAAACCCTGAAGGCAACAAAAAATTTGAAAATTAATAGTTAATTTCATAGATTTTTTTGTACTACATCTTTTAGTTGAAAATAATTGACAGACTAATAAATTAATCAAAAAATAATCGCTAGATTAATCAAAGAAAAAATAATCGCTAGATTAATCAAAGAAAAAATAATCGCTAGATTAATCAAAGAAAAAATTATCGCTAGTTTAATCAAAGAAAAAATCATCACTAGTTTAATCAATAAAAAAATAATCGCTAGATTAATTAAAGAAAAAATAATCGCTAGATCAATCAAAGAAAAAATAATCGCGAGTTTAATCAAAGAAAAAATAATCGCTTGTTTAATCAAAGAAAAAATCATCGCTAGTTTAATCAAAGAAAAAATAATCGCTTGATCAATCAAAGAAAAAATAATCGCTAGATTAATCAAAGAAAAAATAATCGCTAGTTTAATCAAAGAAAAAATAATCGCTAGTTTAATCAAAGAAAAAATAATCGCTAGTTTAATCAAAGAAAAAATAATTGCTAGATCAATCAAAGAAAAAATAATCGCTAGTTTAATCAAAGAAAAAATAATCGCTAGATTAATTAAAGAAAAAATAATCGCTAGATCAATCAAAGAAAAAAATAATCGCTAGTTTAATCAAAGAAAAAATCATCGCTAGTTTAATCAAAGAAAAAATAGTCGCTAGTGACAGCTCTAGAAATGTGAGATTATAAAGTGTGTGTGTGTGGTTTCTTCTCTGTGAAGACGTCATGGAATGGAGATAAATAACGTGATAAATAATAATGATTTAAGTATGATTGAACCCAGCGAGGTGAGATCACACCGGTCATCTTCACTCCAAAAATCAGATTTTAATCTCTCTAGTTTATGTTTTACATCGATAAACCAGACATATCATCGTTTAAATCTTAAATATCAAGTTTACCCATTTAAAAGTGGGCTGGAATAAAAATCTATTTAATAATTCTGAGACAGAAAATCCAGATATTTATTTGAATCTACTTTCCTCCCACCGTTCCTGCTGCCCTTCGAACTCAGCAGCATGTTTTTAGTGCAAACCTCTGTGTTTACACCCACAACATCCGGATAAAGCTGCCGCTTTCTTTCTAGGAACTCGGTTCATGAAGCTGGGCGAGCGCGCACGTGTTGGAGGACAGGGCGGCATCTCCACCATCCTCCTCATCGTCAGCTTCATGTAAGTGTGTGTGTCTGCGCAGGTGTGTGCGCTCCGCTCTGGCTGCTGGCCCTGCACGCCTTACGGCAGTCACATGACCTTCAGGTGTGATTCAGGTGTGTGGCTCGTACTAACAGCCTCACCATGCCTCTCCTACTATCTCTCTCTTCCCTCCCTCCTGCTAAACTTGTACGTAGGATCTGTATCAGGTTCGTATGAGAGGCTTCCACTTTCTGGCTGCATTGAAACGTCCGGTTGGGAAAAATCCACTATCGAAACGAGCCGATGGGTTTCTACTAGGGATGCAAACAATTAATCGATTATAAATTAATCGGCAATAAGAAATTACTTGATTTTAAAATAAATTAATCGCAATTAATTGTTTTTTGACTGTAATTCCTCACCAGCCCACATGAGGGCGCTTGATGCCAAAAAACTTTGATGCACATGCAGGAAAACAAGAGAAGCTGTCCTCTGAACAAAGAGAGAATAGTTTAATTCATTATTTTAATTAAATTAGATTGATAATAATAATGATAATAAAAATAGTATTATTATTATTATTATTAATAAAAATAAATAATGATAATAACAATACAAATAGTAATGATGATAATAATAATAATGATCATATAAATTTTTTTCATTTATTTAATTATTTTTTTCAATTTATTTCTGAATGTGTTCCTGCTGTTAAGAAAAAATCTTTTATTTGAGGGAAAGTATTTGCATTTTCATAGAAAGGAATCTGTTGATTCAGACGGAAATTCATCTTCACATAAAATCGCCGCTTATCAATGGATGGAAAATCTTCGATTAATGATTTGCTTGATCATTTGCATCCCTAGTTTCCGTGCATGAGCTTTTCTTTCATTCAGATGGTTTACAGACGGAATAAAAGTTTCTGCTCTCTAAATGAACAACGATCTCTGCAGGAAAGGTTTACCTCAGAGATTCATGCAAGGAATGTAGGCGGAAATGTTTTTTCAAACTTATGAACATTAAGGTTTTATCCCAAACGTCGGCGCTTAGCTGATTGTGGAAGCATCGTGTCGTTAGTAAATGAAAATATCTGCATCAACCCTTACAGCGATGTCTGACGGAGCGTTTGAACACACATCAAATAAGCTACACTAGAAGAGCTCGGAGCGCAAACCTCCATGAAGATATCCGCCACGTTTCGTGAGTTTTAATTCATCCTTAATTAAGAATAAATCTCCATTCTGCTTTAAAGAGATGAAAAACGACAACGTAAACCCTTACTTCTGTTTTAAGAGAACTGCAGTTTTCTTCAACGAATTAGAAACAAGATGATGGAAAATTCTCGTACACTTCATAGGCTGTCACGTTTCACAAACGTATATAAACGGAGGTCGCTGTGTAGCCTTCGTAGGAAAACTCTTCGTACGGAGGTCGCTCTGTAGCCTTCGTAGGAAAGGAAAACTCTTCGTACGGAGGTCGCTCTGTAGCCTTCGTAGGAAAACTCTTCGTACGGAGGT
>JBBBVT010000006.1:548715-558836 GCA_037177035.1 Craterocephalus eyresii | reverse complement strand
CTCCTTTGGACCCTTGAGGTCCGGTTTCTGGGGAGGACCCGTCCCTCCTTTGGACCCTTGAGGTCCGGTTTCTGGGGAGGACCCGTCCCTCCTTTGGACCCTTGAGGTCCGGTTTCTGAGGAGGACCCGTCCCTCCTTTGGACCCTTGAGGTCCGGTTTCTGGGGAGGACCCGTCCCTCCTTTGGACCCTTGAGGTCCGGTTTCTGGGGAAGACCCAGTGAGGTCTTCAGGAAACTTCTGGAATTTTGAACCTTTTTAATAAATCTAAAAAATACTTGAAATGTTTTATGATCATAAAGTAAAAATGAAAGCAGCTGTTTACTTCCTGTTTTATCTGGATCAGCTGACTGAACACCTTTTCATCACGTAACCATAGAAACAGACAGCAGAGAGTTTCTGATGCTCTTTATTGATGATTAGAAACAGACAGAAATGGTTTGAATCACGTTGAATTATGGGAGATGAAGCAGTGTGACGTCATCTGAGAGGAGGATGATGTCATTAGTTCAGCTGTAGGCATCTTTCTCGGTCTGTGATTGGCCGGCTGGGGGAGCCACTGGGAGTTCAGGGGTCAGCACGGGCTGGACGGGCTCCGCCCCCGACTCGCCTGCAGACAGAAAAAGGGTTTCAGGCACATGTGACCTGCTGGAGCAACACCTCCCAGAGTGCAGGGAGTAATCTGATTACAGCAGGGCACCTGTGGGGCGGGTGAGTCTGGTTCCCAGCTGATCCCAGAAGGAGCAGGAGTTCTGGCTCAGGCCCTGCCGGTGCCGGAGGGCGGGGCTTAGCTCCATGTATGTGGGCGGGGCCACAGAGGGCAGGACCGGCTGCCATTGGGGCAGAGCTGACTCCGCCCACACGCGGGACGGGTTGGGCTTCCTGCCGTTTGAAAAATGAGGAAATCAGTTTTTCCTTTGTTTCATATGAATGACACAGCTTGTGTTCTAAAAGTAAAACTGACCCGGTGCGTACAAAGCTGGACACGTAGCTCATCACGGCCAGAGACAGGCGGCGGTCAGAGGATGTGAAACGCTGAGAGCTGATTGGATGGAGAGGAGTCCCGAACACAAGCTGGACGTCCAGAGGAACGAACACGTCGGCCCTGCAGAGAGAAAGCCGATCAGAGACGCCAGCGAACGCCGGGAACCAGACAAGGTGGTTTCCTCTCTATGAGTTAGGGTATTTACATTTAGAAAATAAATATCTCACAAAATAAGCCAGTTGGAAAGTTTAAGTAGCTTAATTTTTACGAAACCAAACAGAATCACTGTTATGTTAAACATAAATTAGCCACCAGATGGCAGATATGTTTAGAGAAGCAGTTCTTAGCTATTATGTTGCAAACAAGTGGAACATTAGATCATTATGCGCATTTTTACTGCAGACTTAATATGCTGCAAACAAGATCATGATGTTAGACTTAATCACCGTTTTAGATTGATTTTGTGTTTAAATGATCTTATTGTAATTGTTATGTTGTATGTAAAGCACTTTGAATTGTCTTGGACCTGAAAACCGCTGTATAAATAAACTTGCCTTGCCTTTTCTAGATGACCCCCCGCTCTGACGGCCAATGGAACGTCAGCACGGGGCGGCCATCTTACCACAGGCAGCTCTAACACTGATTTAATTGGACATGTAGTTTATAAATAACAGAACTTGCGAAGTTTGCTACAAATTTTCAAACCGCTTGATGTGTTTTAAATGTCAGACATGTGGTTCCTGCAGACTTATGAATAATTATAAACATTAATTTTAGTAAGAAAATAAACTGGCAGGGACAAACATTTATGTTAAATCTGTGTTTTTAATATGTTTAAAATAAACCTGAACTGAACATAATAAGATACGGCAGACACAACCATCAGAGATGATGGAAACGTTCCTGTTTATTGCGTTAACAGTTGCATTTTATGGCCAGCAGATGGTGCTGTGGTAACGTGTTCTGGACATTTTAAAATATCAGTTCTTCTCTCAGAATAATTTATACTAAACAGTCTGGCTTGAACCTCCGCCTTGAAGCATCTGGCTTTACTATATATGTGTTTGTTTGTGAGATGTGAGAACAGGGCGGCACCTGCTGGGCGAGCTGGAGGCCGGCTGGTGGTACAGGAAGACGTTGGCGCCGCTGTTAGCCCAGTGGGCGGCCATCTTCAGTGCGGGACAGACGATGAAGACGTCTCTGCAAACAGACGGCATGGATCAGTCTCCATGTTGTCTTCAGCCGGATGAAGCTAAAACGTTTATTAGTTTTTATTCAAACCGCCTGGTAATCCCAGTTACCATGCCTACATGACGTCTCCAGCCTCAGGTGTCGGATGACGAGTTTAAAGTGATATAAAAGGAAAGTAACGATGAATAAAGCAGCATAAAGGAATTTATCTCTAACAATAACATCCAGTTCAAGCCTGAACGCCTTCTCATCCAGCATCATCTCTCAGGAAACATCATGGTCTGTCCTAGGGCTGCCCTGATACCACTTTTTCACTTCTGAGACCGATATCGTTACCGATACAGAGGGTTGAGTATCGACTGATACCCGATAACGATGCTTACATTTTGTTATGAGCAAAATATTGTGTCAAACCTCAAAACCTTTAGGTGTTACTGATAAAGTCCACAACAGACTTTAATTATGAACCAATGAGTTAATTTAGAAGAAATTTACAGACTTTGTGTAACACGCGGCACATTTCACATTTACGCTTTAAGAAAAAACAACCTGAGTAAACCTAGGAGAAAATGAACTAGGATATCTGGTACAGGGTGCTGAGGTAAAAGGGCTGGATAGAAAATGTTGATCACCTGGTATCGGCAACAGAATCTGCATAGGTCGATACTTTCCGATCTGTGTTTTTTTGTTGTTATCGGCACCGATAACCTGTACTGGTATCGGATCGAGAAAGCCCTATTCTGTTCCTCTGATGCATCCCAGCATCAGGAACATCTCTATGTTAAAGGAGAAGCAGTGGAACCAGAACAGATCCCTGTGGGACGCCTCCCTTAATGGAAGCTCTCTGATTGGTGGAGAGTTGGACAGGAAGTGACTTCCAGGTGTAAACAGAGGTCTCCTAGCAACCAGGTAGTGCTGGTGATGCAGATGTGATAATAATGGTGTTATCACGGATCGTCATGCTGGGTTTTGCAGGTAGATGTGGATCCTGGACCACCTAAGGGGGGTCAGCGGTAGACCTGGGGGTTCTGAGGCGGACCTGGTGGCGTTGTTGAGCGCCCTGGAGAACAGGTTGTATCCGGCGGCAGACGGGCTGTGGTCCAGCGAGTAGAACCAGGCGGCCGCCTCCTTCAGCAGCGGGTTCCCGGAGGCTCCGCCCAGCGAGCGGCTCAGCGCCTCGTAGAACGCCGTCTTCCCGTCGGCACGGCCCTGCAGAGCCTCAAAGTCCTGAACGACACAACCGGGGGAGTCAGAACTGAAACATCGGGTCCCCGTCTGCACCTCTCCCGCGACCTCTGACCTTTATCCTGCGGGCTCGGCCAATCAGACCGTCCGACTCCGAGGTTCCCAGCAGCAGGTCGACTCTGAGGAAGGAGGAGGGAGAGCGGCGAAGCGGAGACCAGGCCTGGAACGGACCGCTGACCGCCAGCAGCTGCAGGTGGAGCAGGACGAGTCAGACCTGCAGACCCGGACTGGGAACCGGGAACCAGGAACCGATCTGGGTCTGCACTTACTTTGGTCTGAGCGGCGTTGAGCTCCTGAACCGGCTTCTCCCGCAGGCAGGCGGCCATCCTGTCATCGTCGGTGAGGTTGGAGGTCACGCAGCCGAGTTCCAGGGCCAGATCGGTGGCCTGGCGCCTGGCGGACGAAGCGGACTGGACCAGCGCCGGAGAGAACACCGAGCCGCCCTGCAGGAGGAAGAGGAGGTTAAAGGTCAAACGGCGGCTGCAACTTTTCCATCAAAACAAGGACTTTTCAAAATAAAACTTCCACAGAACATCTAGAGGGAGCAGAAAAACATTATTCATTAGTAGGGATGCAACGATTCACTGAAGCCACGATTCGATTCTCGAATTACTTTTTTTTTTCACCAAAATTCATTCTAGTTATTTTATGTCCAAATGAATTTGTTTTTCTTATATTTGCCTTTTTCTCCCTTGTTTAAAACTGTGACCTTCTATTTCCTATTTTACTAACAAAACTAAACACTGAACAAATAATTATTACAGATTGGAAATGATCACTGATCTTTTTATGAACAAAAGAAGTTTTATATGTTTTGAACATCTTCTGCATTGATGCTTTGCATGCAAATCGATTTTCCTTTTTTCTACATGGATTGCTATTTAAACCAGTTTGAACCGATTTTAACCCTTTGTCTTCCTACTCTACAATTTGGTAGAGCAAATCTTTTTTTTTTAATTATCATGAATCTTTATAAAGAATTGATTAAATAAAAATGTCTGAATCGTCTCTACCAATTGGTCTGGGTATGTACTACCAAAAAAAAGTGTTTGCTTTCGCATCGCTGTTTAAATTTTTCACCATGTCAGTGTCATAACTTCAATCTCAACTATTCCCTAAAAAGCATTTCTTTGTATTTTTCTTGTTCAAAAGAAAACAGAAAATGCAAAGAAACATTTTTCTCTTGCTTTTTTCTTAGTGTGAAAGTTAAAGGGTTAAATTGATTTTTGAAGTATCGTTGCATCCCTACTCATTCTACTGAAACTAAAAAACTTGTAGCTTTCAGCTTTGAAGGGGAGGATGAAGAGCAGACTCACCATCAGCATCATCCTCTGGAACAGCGAGGAGGAGGAGGAGAGATGAAGGCTGGTGATGTCGGCTCCCCGACGCTCCGCCCCCACCGTGACGCTCCGGTTGTCTCCGCCCACCAGCGAGATGTGGGCGCTGACCCAACCGAGCGCCGCCTCCTGGTCCGAAAGCCCGTAGTTTCCACGGAGACCGGACGCACCTGGAGAAGGAGGGAGGTGAGCTTGCTGTGCACGTGTGTGTGCACGTTTGTTTTAATTTACCTGTGCTCAGGAATCCCAGCGCGGCGGTACGATAACTGGCCGTTACCACGATGATGTTACCCAGAGCCGCAAGGGCGGAGCCATCCAAGAGTCCTGCGTTCTGATTCGCCGGAGGGTTGAAGAAGAAAACCAGGACTGGGACACGCCCTCTCTGACATAGACACACGCACACACTTTTACGTCACTGATGATGTCATATCCTGTCGGAATCAACATTTTAACCCTTCAAAGTCGATTGTTCGACAAAACAGTATATCTCGGGAACAGTAGCAGATAGCGACTTTTTTAAGCGAATAAAACACTTTGAGCTTTAAGTTGATAGTTGCGGTTTGTGTGTGGGACGTACAGAAGCTACGCTGTGTGTGTTGGAATCTGTATAAAATCTCATTAGTTGTGGAGATGCTTCACTCCTCTCCGTGTGTTTCGTCTGCATGAATGAAACTGTGCTGTGATGCAATTAATGATATTTAAAGACAGTTATCTGGTTGGAATAGTGTTTAATTACACACACTGCTATAATATATGCTGCTACTAGTCCTGTTATTTATTTTGGTGCAACTTTTTCTACTGATTATTAGAAAAATACACTGCAAAGGGTAAAATATGCGATGTTGCTCATAGCGTCACTAACAGTGAGCGAATGGAAGTTGTTTCACTTATGGTGAAATTGTGACATTTGTTTTATAGTAACAGGTTGAATTTTTTACTCCAGTATCCCTCAGAGCCTAAATAACATTTTTATAGTGTCTGCATGTTTATGACAGCTGGGATAGGCTCCAGCACACCCGCGACCCACTTGGATTAAGCGATTCAGAAAATGGATGGATGGATGGATGTTTATTGCAGCTCATTGGGCCTTTTCAGTAGATGCTTGTGAAATAAATTTTCCTTCTCTTAATGATTCCATCACTTTTGTGTCATTCATGTGACACCAGTGTATTATGGATATTATGAAAGCCCAGGTTGTCCTGAAAACAGAGATGTATGATACCTGATTGTGCATCATAAGATGATGTTTTATCAGCAATAATACACAAGATGTACCAGGCAGGGAAACCCCCAAAATGGCCCCCGGACTCTGAAGGGTTAACGGACAAGAACTAATCCATGATTATAAATTCAGATTTTACCATCTCACTAAGTTTTTTTTGGGTTTGTCTCATTAATTGCAATGATTGATTTAAACCGTTGATTGGATGTGTGATGATAAAGAGGTTTTCAGCGTGTGAGAGCACGGTTCAGCTGCAGTTTTCATCCAGAAAACGTTGAGTTTAAAGCAGCGAGGATGAAAAGTTTGACTCACCAGAGCAGCGGGAGCGAAGATGTTCAGATAGAGGCAGTCCTCGCTGGAGGCTGCAGACTCGCCATCACCGGGCTGGACACAGCTGGGCCTGAGACACAGTTTCATTATAAATTACTGGATCTCACCTGTCCTCTGCAGGTATTGATCTTATGTTCGCTACATATGAGCAGAAACACTGGTTCTACTGGATCTTAGTGCTGCATTCGACACAGCGGACCAACATATTGTATTAGACTAAGTCTGGTCGGCCTCTCAGGTCCTGCTCTTAACTGGTTTTACTCCTGTCTCGCAGATCGACAGTTCTTGGTTAGTATGGATGCATGCTCCTCAGGAATCTATTAAATAAAATGTGGGGTCCCCCAAGGCTCAATTTTAGGCCCAATACTTTTTAATCTGTACACTGGTTCACAGCTATGCTGATGATACGCAGCTTTACATCTCTGTGTCTCCTGATGACCTAGAGCCAGTTGACACCCTTTTAAACTGTATTTTAGATATAAAGTCATGCATGGCAGAGAACTTCTTACAGCTCAACCAGGATAAGACTGAGGTTTTGATCATGAATCCCGAAGACAAAAGAGAGATCATTTCACCAAAATTACAGAATTTTAAACTTTCTCAGTGTTGTCTTTGACTCTGAGCTAATTTTTATTCCACAGATTAGAAATGTCACAAAGACAGGATTTTATCATATTAAAAACATCGCCAGAGTCCGTCCATTTCTCTCTCTTGCTATTATGGAGATGCTGAAGCTGATATTGTAATGCTGCTCTTTGGTCTTCCCAAAAAGTCTGTTTTTACTTTACAGCTACTGCAGAACTCTGCAGCCCGAGTTCTGACAAGGACCGGGGGGCGGGAACACATTAAACCAGTTTTAAAGTCGTTACATCGGCACCCCGTGCGTTTCAGGATTGATTTTTAGGTTCTCTTACTTGTTTATAAATGTCGTAATGGTCTTGGGCCTTCTTATTTATCTGACATGCTTTTAAATTATGAGCCCTCGGGAACCTGAGGTGAGGGCTCATTCCATCATTATGGTCCTCATCTGTGGAACAGCCTGCCATAGAGCCTCAGTTTTTGTTTGTTGTTTTTTTATCTTAATATGCATTCATTTTTAAATGTAAAGCACTTTGTGTTGCCTTTGGCAAGAAAAGCGCTTTAAAAATAAAATTGGATTTGATATTATTTGAAATACCTGTAGAAACTTTCTGGGGACAATAAATAATCTATTTTCAGGTTAAAAACATTTCTTTCCTCATTCCCCTCTGCATGGAACCTGCAAACTACTTATATCACTTTTAATCCATGTAATTCATGATTTTTTTTAAATATATATTTTATTGTGATGTTTTCCATTTGTTGATGCCTTTTACTGCTTTTTAAGCTTTATTGCATCATCTGTATTGTTTTAAAGAAGCACTTTGAACTGTCTTCTACAGGAAATGTGCTGGATAAACTGGTCTTCCCTCTTTATTCCAACCAGCTGATGAACACATCAGATGAATACATTTACTTGTAGTTGCATGAATGAAGCAGCTATGTATCTACCTATCTAAACATATTCATCTAACTTTCTTGGGTAATTTAGTTAAAGTTATTTTTATTAAAATGTTTTTTATTTATCGGTTTTGTTATTTATAGATAGTTATAGGGACAATAGTTTAAAAGCGGTATTTCTGACTGGGACGGACCAGCATGCACCGGGGTCAGACGTAAGCGTTTTAATGATCCATGATGGTCAGGTGGGTGTAACGACACCGGCGGCCTGCGGGGGGCGCTGCTGAGGGTTTATAAAACAGGTTACCGTGGTTTCGTGGCGTCCCAGGTTCCCGTCCAATCAGCCGGCTGGGCGTCTTGGAAGCGGAGGGCTCCTATTGGTGGACGCGCGTACGGGACTCCCAGGAACTGAATCACCGTCCGCCGATCTGAACCGACCGCCGTTTCCACGGCAACGCCCTGCAGAGTCCCATGACCCGGGATGGGGATGGCGGTAACCGACGGCAACCGTTCTAAAGAAAGAAACAAACGCGTATTTGATGAGTTGCGGCGAGAGGAGCCATCCCTCTCTGCGATTGGCCGATGGGCTCACCTGTCCTCAGGTACACCTTCTGGGCGCGCTCCCTGACGACCAGCCGGCATGAGGGGGCGGGGCTTGTCGATCCGGGGGCGGAGCTTAGCCCGCAGACCGAGGTGTCGGGGTAAAGGACGCAGCGGGTGGCAGACTCCGCCTCCGCCAGCGACACGGCAGCACAGGACTCCGCCTCCTGGCAGGCTGACCGGAGACGGGGTCAGAGGTCAGAGGTCACCTTCACCCACTCACAGAGAGACACGTTTAACCTGCCGTTACCATGGAGACACCAGTCCCTGGTCCTGTCCCGGTCACCGGCGATGTCACGGCTCACGTGGATGACGTCATACCGCGACAGAGACGAGTCGAGCAGAAGCGAGGAGTCGGAGAGGAGACGCCACTCGTCCATGGACACTGAGGAGGAAGGTTCCATAAACCCAGCAGGAATGAGTGCTTTTACTTTTAATTTCATTTATTTTAAATTTTAACCAACGTCTGGATTCAGGTCAGACACATGGAAGTAAAAGTACCGCTTCCTGTGAGCTAGCATAGACAGACATAATAAAGGCTCGATGCTTAATGGCAGGCAGGCAAGCTCGGTTCAGGGATTTTCTTATTTACACTTAAGGGGACTAAATGTAAGTTTTTACTGAAAAATATCTTTACTATAGCCTTTTTATGTGACGCTTTATAAATAAAGCATGGTTTGATGAGCCGACTGACACATCAGCAGTTCAAGCTCAAGCCTGGATCTTATTTTCCTGAATCGGGTCAGAAGTTCCTGCGCTGTTTCTGCGGATGTGACGTCTGGCGCGTTCATGTGAAATGGTTACAGGTCAGTAATAATAAGTAAATTTCTGCCGGAAAACTGCTTCATTTCACCAATGTGTTGTTCTGAATTGCTGGTCTGATCCCTCTGTGACTCCATGCAGCTTGGAGATGCTTTTTGAGGTGATCCGTCATTACTTACAGCCATTTCAGGTGCATCATCGAAGTCCTTACTCAAAGTTAATGGCTGGAAATAACGACGGATCGCCACAAAAAGATACTTCGAGCCGCATGGAGCTCACCTCTTGTTCTGACCAACGACTCAGAACAACTTATTGGTGAAATGAAGAAGTTCTGTGGCAAAAGATGCCGAATTTAGAGGCAGGCAGAGCTGGCCCCATTCACTCCCATTATATTAGATCCACTTACGCTGATCGTGATCCTTCCTCCCGAAGGAGTTTAAGCTACACCAAAACGGTCTGGGTGATTAAATGATGGCATGTCATGCTAGAAAATAGGTCCAAATTGTCATGCAGGAGCTACTGTGGAGGCTGCAGATGGCAGTCGCTAGTTCAAAAACTTCAGATTGCATAGAGTCCCTTTAATTAAATCACATTATTATCAGCGGTAATGGCCAAATGGGACGGTTGGGAGACCAAACAGTTCAGAAAAATTACTGTCTGAGAAGAATTGACCTTTAAAAACGTCCTCCAGCCTTTATTATGTGTGTCTGGTTCTGGGTCTCACCGTTGGTTTTGGTGAGTGGGAGGCTGAACGGAGGGCAGAGCGCCGGAGAAGACGTCCACTGATTGGCTGGAAACACAACACGAGTGACACGTCTACACATATCTATCTGCAATCTGTGTGTGTGTGTGTGTCTGTGTGTGTGTGTGTGTGTCTGTGTGTGTCTGTGTGTGTCTGTGTGTGTCTGTGTGTGTGTGTGTGTGTCTGTGTGTGTCTGTGTGTGTCTGTGTGTGTCTGTGTGTGTGTGTGTGT
>JBBBVT010000006.1:453686-464149 GCA_037177035.1 Craterocephalus eyresii | reverse complement strand
GTTCAGCTTCCTTCATTTGGAGTCCCCCAAGGCTCCATAATGGGCCCCCTAATGTTCCGCATCCACATGTGGAGTTCCCCAAGGCTCCATGTTGTACCCCCTATAGTTCAGCATCTACATGTGGAGTTCCCCAGGGCTCCATGTTTGGCCCCCTATAGTTCAGCATCTAAATGTGGAGTTCCCCAAAGCTCCATGTTGGGCACCCTATAGTTCAGCATCCACATGTGGAGTTCCCCACGGCTCCATGTTGGACCCCCAATAGTTCAGCTTCCTTCATTTGGAGTCCCCCAAGGCTCCATAATGGGCCCCCTAATGTTCCGCATCCACATGTGGAGTTCCCCAAGGCTCCATGTTGTACCCCCTATAGTTCAGCATCCACATGTGGAGTTCCCCAGGGCTCCATGTTGGGCCCCCTATAGTCCAGTCTCCTTCATTTGGAGTCCCCCAAGGGTCCATGTTGGACCCCCAATAGTTCAGCTTCCTTCATTTGGAGTCCCCCAAGGCTCCATAATGGGCCCCCTAATGTTCCGCATCCACATGTGGAGTTCCCCAAGGCTCCATGTTGGACCCCCTATAGTTCAGCATCTAGATGTGGAGTTCCCCAGGGCTCCATGTTTGGCCCCCTATAGTTCAGCCTCTAGATGTGGGGTTCCCCAAGACTCCATGTTGGGCCCCCTATAGTTCAGCATCTACATGAGGAGTTCCCCACGGCTCCATGTTGGACCCCCAATGGTTCAGCTTCCTTCATTTGGAGTCCCCCAAGGCTCCATAATGGGCCCCCTAATGTTCCGCATCCACATGTGGAGTTCCCCAAGGCTCCATGTTGGACCCCCTATAGTTCAGCATCCACATGTGGAGTTCCCCAGGGCTCCATGTTGGGCCCCCTATAGTCCAGTCTCCTTCATTTGGAGTCCCCCAAGGGTCCATACTGGACCCCCTATAGTTCAGCCTCCTTCATTTGGAGTCCACCAAGGCTCAATGCTGGGCCCCCTATAGTTCAGCATCTACATGTAGAGTTTCCCAAGTCTCCATGTTGGACCCCCTATAGTTCAGCATCTACATGTGGAGTTCCCCAAGGCTCCATGTTGGGCCCCTATACTGCTATGTTTGATGTTTTGGTCCTCACAACTATTATTTATATAGAAAAATGTCTGAATGCTGCGGCTCCTTCTGGAAGGTGGGAATCAGATGATGCTCGAGTCAGATGGAACTTGAATCTTTTCCTTCTTCTGCATTGTTAATCTGTTTGTCCTCCCATGTTCTGCAGCTCCTCCGAAGATCTTGGCCGTGTCGGTGGAAGGCAGCGAGCCGTCCGGGTACCGGGCCCTGTGCCGGGTCCAGGGATCCCCACTGCCGGACGTCCAGTGGCTCTCGCCGGAGGAGCTGCTGGAGGGCTCTGAGGCGGTGCCGCTGGCCCAGGGGGCGCCGTCCCGCTACCACACTGTCAGCCAGCTGACGGAGGTGGAGCAGGGGCAGCAGTACACCTGCAGCGCCTCCAACCCGCTGGGCCGAGAGCAGGCCGCCCTCTACGTCCTGCCCCCCCGGCCCCCAGCGCCTCTCCCAGGGGCCCCGCCACCTCTGCTGCTCCTCCTGTCTGTGGCTCTGGGCGCCAAGGTGGTGCTGCTGGTGGGGGTGGGGGTGTGGATGGTGCAGGGAGGGGGTCTGCAGGGATTCAGCTGCTGGAGGAAATAACCTGCAGGCTGGAGAGTTTCCCACGAAGAGAAAAAAAGTTGTAATGTTCAATCTTTTCTCTGTAAACCGGATAAATCATGAATTTGTTTTAACTGGATTATTTTAAACTGGACTGAACTGGTTCGAACTGGACTGGACTGGTCTGAATTAAACTTAGTTGAATTAACTTTTCCCATTTTTCTTTCATATGTGCTGTTTATTCCCTCCAGATCCTACTGTATAGAAAAAAAATATTTAGATAAACCATGAACTCAATCAAATAAATAAATAACAAATTAATAAATAATAAATGAATGAATTAATAAATCCATTAAATGAACAAATGAATGAATGAATGGCCCCACCCCCTATGTAACGTCTCTGTTGTAAGAATGCATGAAAGTCCAGATTTGTTAAACCTGAGTCTAATATTAACTTAGTATAAATTAACCAAAGAGTTGTTTATTAAATTTGAGCTCTTTTAGGAATTAATAACAAAAATATTCAACATGAAACCTCTGATTGCAGGAAACTGATTCTCCTTTGACCGGAAACATTTATCATAAAATCTTTACAAAGATCCGAATTTAAGAAACGTTTCAGTTTCTTAAAGATTGTTTTTTGTTTTTTTTTTAAACTGTTTTTTGTGTGAAGCTGGAAAAAAAAAACTTTCTTTCTTTCTGCATATTTCTGGCTTGTAGAAAATAAAGAAAGACAGAAAATGGAGATATACTGGGCGCATTCATCAATTTTTAATTAGTTAACAGTAACACACATAAAATATTTCCACGATATAAATCATGTTTTTCTAACCACTACATTGAACAAACTCACAGGAAATGATATCACCGTGTACATAATCTGAAATTACAGTTGAAACCCTCACTAGTCACCCTTCTTGCAGCCAAAACTACTTAAATCATTACATATTCGCTGAAAAACAGCAGTTTTTGTTGCAATGCTGCCGGCAGAAATATGATGTGAAAAAACAGCAGGATGTTGTTTACTGACTGAGACTGGAATTATTCTCCACATAATGAGTCATTTCTTTGTCTAACACGCATATTTTCATTCTCATGCTGTGATTTAAACAGAAGTCACACATAAAGTTTCCTTCCTGCAGCCTGGTGACTCACACTAAGAAAAAAAAAAAAGTATTTCATCGTGCTTTCGACAGAGCGATACGCTGTGAAATGTGTGTGAGCTTATATTAAACCACGCTGAGACACATTTTCACCTGCAATCCTCCAGTAAAGCAGATTCATCCAAACTTCCCACCAGCTGTTACTAACTTCACATCCTTCTCATATTAAAACAATTCAGGTTTTGCAGAATAAAAGTTGAGGAAACGTCTGAGTTTTTTCTCATATTAAAATTTGATCCATTTAAATTTACACGTTAAATATTCTGTTTGGCTAGGTTCAGGACAACATTGTTGCTTAAAAATCATTTATTTTATTCCTGTTTGTTTGCTATTACTCAGTTAATTCTTCTCATAATCTTATCCTAGTCTTTTTTACCCCAATTATCACAGCATTTATTTAGTTTTCATGTAACTGTTAATAAATGAAGGTATAAAATAATGACACAAAGGGTTTAAACAGGGTTAAATACAGAACATCTAGCGCATGTTGTAAAGGTTTCTCTTGCTCACTGAGTTCATAAATCAGACTAATCTGCAAATGCAAAACAATTTCTAACTAAACTTGTAAATTGTTAAAAGCTTGATTTCCAGTTAATAAATCAGGTTTATGCCAGGGTTGGGAAAACTGAATCCAAAAATAAAATATCTGGATTTTTTATTTTACAATTTTAAAATAGGTTTTTCTTTTTTGTTTAAAAATCTATCTTTTTTCAAATAAATGCAAAGAATTTTAAAAATCTTTTTTTAATTAATTTTTATTATTATTTGTATTTATCTTTTTTACATGTTTTGTTGGGCATTATTAGCAGAATGTTTGTCTGGCTACTGTGTTGGTTTTACGTAATTACCAAAAAAAGAAACATTTGCCTCTACTATGTGCTCATCTCTTTCTCTAAAAGATGACAAAGCTTATAAAACCAGGCTTTGCTCGGCTTTAAAATTATTTTTAGCTGTTTTTACAGACGCTGACATGTCGGAGCTGCTGGAGCTTCAGAACAGCAGCAGCAGTGGATCTTTGTAGCAGAGAGGACGCAGGGAGTTGCAGCACTCCTCATCGCGCCAGCGACAGTGGTCCTTGTCTTTCACGTTTAGAACGGCACATTGGCCTTTGTCCACCGAGCCCGGCTCATTTTTGTCCCAGTTGGTGTACTGGAGAGTAGTGTCGAAGAGCCAGTACCAGTTCAAAGTGGCCGAGCTGCGACGCGTGCCGATCCAGACCTGGTCCGGGGGTTTGCTGTCGTCCTTAGAAAGGAGGTTGCAGATGTGCTTCTGACGAGATTCCTCCCAGAGACTCACCATCTGCAGACCCTCGTTCTTACAGGTTGCCACTGATTTCTGCCAGCTGCCTTCAGTTTCGGGGACTTTCATGACCTCCGGGGACAAGGCGCAACCCCTGTGATCTGATACAAAGATAGAGAACAAACTGTTAAAAGGAGAAAAAAAATAATAATAATGGTTTGTTTTTTCATTTATGGGGTCATGGTACCAGCAGCCAGATCATAACTGCACCTCCCCACCCCCCGACAGTTCAGTCTCCTGTTGACTGTCTAACCAGCCAATCACAGGGCAGCATCTAGTGATGTAGGAGGACATTGTGAGGAGGACTTCCTGAAGTTCAACCTGAGCATTAGGATGAGAAAAAGGCGATTTTTTCTGTTTATCTAGAATAGAAGTGTAAGGGGGCCCAACACGGAGCCTGGGGGAACTCCATCCACAATTTTTTTGCGTTTCTGCATAGGCTACTCTTTTGTTGCTTTGTTCTGCTTGGTTGGCTGCAGGTCAGCATCTCTGATGGGCTCCAGCAGGAACCCTGGGGGCTCCTCCTGGAAACTGAGGCTACACAGACTCACCAAAACTGGGCAAACTAGTCTGTTGATTCCCCTTTCCCCCAAACTCATACTCTGCACTGGTTTTCCCCCTCAGAGTCCCCTCCTGAGCCCGTTGCTGTTCACCACGAACAGTTGGATCATCACATATGCAGATGACGCCACCGTGGTTGGATTGTCCAGGGGACGAAGCAACTCATGTAGAAGCTGTCAGCAACCCAAGCCTGAATGTCCACAAGACAAAGACGTCATCACGGGCTTCAGAAG
This sequence comes from Craterocephalus eyresii, assembly GCA_037177035.1. Lineage (NCBI taxonomy): Eukaryota > Metazoa > Chordata > Actinopteri > Atheriniformes > Atherinidae > Craterocephalus > Craterocephalus eyresii. Next base: position 459,241 of record JBBBVT010000006.1, on the reverse strand, counting down.
CGCAGAAAAGCCCCACACCACCGCCCCATAAATGGAGAATGGCAAGAAACTGTCCACCATCTCAAGTTTCATCTCTGCAGATCAGTCCTGGACCTTCAATCCTCAGGGATTGAAATGTTTCTATCAGTGTTCCCACCCTGGAACACCTGTCCATGTCCTGCTGCTTCAGGAAAACACCCCGTCCACTTCCTGTTGAACCCACTGCCCTCAGATCGGTCAAGTTGTTATACTGAAGTACTGCTTTTATTTGTTTCTCCACAGTGCAATGAGATCGAAACACCACAAAAAACCACCCAGTACCAGAAGATCCCCATGAAGAGGACCACCAAGTTCTGGAAGATCCCCATGAAGAGGACCACCAAGTTCTGGAAGATCCAGATGAAGAGGACCACCTGGTACTAGAAGGTCCAGATGACCAAAAGGTTTTACCCGTCACACCAGAACCGTTAAACATATTTCACAAACCTTATGAACTTCATCTCGGAGGTGAGGTATAAACACGGCGTGACTCCTTACCCGGGTAGGAACTGATGGTCGGTGCCGGGTGTCCGAACCACGTTTCCCCCACTTTCCCCATGTAATAGACTCCCATCTTGGAGGACTCGTGCCAGACGACGACGTTTACAGCAGGCACAGGGATTAGTTTGGAGGTTTTATAGTGTGTCCCCTTCAGGTCCTTCCATTCTGCCTTGGAACTCTCCAGAGCATCTTTTCCCACGTGGATCCCGTCTGTTTCGTCTTTGTCGACCACAATGACAATATAGTTTTCATCCGCTGAGATCTGGGTGACCACGTAGCAGCTGGCGAAGTCGTCCTCCGAGATGAGGGTGAGGAGCAGATCCTGCCGATAGAGGACGGCCGTGCCGGACGTCTCCACCTCAGCTGAATCCGGGTTGAAGGCGTCTGCGCTTCTGGATCCAGACTCTGCCAGAAGGACAAACGCCTCGTCTTGTCCAGCCAAGGCCGGAGGAATGGGGAACTTGGCCTTCTTGCTTCTGGCTGGTTGCAGCATGGCGTACAGCAGCCCACAGCTGCAGGGAAGCCGGGCGGCACAGGGGTGGGCGATGAGTACCGCCACCGGGTGGTCGGCTTCAACCACTTCCAAACTTTCCTTGTCTCTTATCGGGATCTGAGCCACCTTTCTGTAGTAGAGCTTCATTGTCCTGGTATCTGCACCTGTAATGGTCACTGAGTTCTCCTGGTCCGTGTTAACGATGATGAGTCTGAAGGGGCCTCGCTCATGAATGCTGGAACCATTCCCATTAACATCTAATTTACTGGCGGCTGCTGAGATTTGGTAAATGGGAGGGATGAAGTACTTTGTGCCGAGTCTATCGGTCGGTACAACCAGGGCTGACTGCATGCTGTTGCTTCGATTGCTGAAGGCTTGGACCACGATGTCTTTGTCGCTGGTTATCACGACTGTCTCATAAGAATTGTGGATTCCATCTCCAGAGACCTCTAACTTCCCGAGCTCCTTACGTACATTTAAACTCCACGTCTCTTTGTTTAATAAAGTCCAATTCCCATTGAACCAAACATTAGTACCACTGTTAAGGGAGGTGATCCAGACTTTGTTTTCTGAATCATCAGGATGATAGTAGGCGATGTTCTCCGGGAAAGCAACAATGAATTCCCGACCGGTGTCATTTTTAGGTGGAGCTTCTGTGGATTCTGCAAGAAGAAAGAAAGAATTGTCCAGAGTTTGTAACACGGTTTTATCTCACAGTCATGTCAGTGATCTAACACAGTTACTATCTGCTGCTTGTTATTTCTCATAATTATTAGATTTAAAGTAAAAACATTTTGAGAATCGTAGTTTTATGAGCCAAAAGTCACTTTTACTGAATAAAAGTCAACTATAAAATAAAATGAATGGCCCCTTATATACTCCACGGAAACTTTGTTCTTGTTTTCTAAGCTCCAAGAACAAAATGACGTAATCTTTTTCTCGGCGGACGTGACTGAGGAAACTTCTGGCCGAACTTTGTCCTCGCGGTGGGAAGTGTAGTGTGATTGGTGGGCGTAGACAAGGTGAGGCAGCAAGAAGGTCGTGGTGACGTCACGTTTCTACTGATGCAGGATGATGAGCAGCTTTAACTAACAGCTGATGGAGAGAAAGTACAGTAACATTTCCACACAGGGGGAAAAACAGACAGGTTTACCTAACAAGTTTCACCTAAAATAAAACACAACCGGTTCATTGCAAATAGAGACACAGACCACCTGTGGAGTATGAAATGTCCTGTGAAAAACAAACTTTTTTCTCGTTCTTTGGGCCTCGGGAACAAGAAAAAGTTCCTCGCTACTTGTGGAGGATGGAACATGCTTAAAAAATGCTACTTATAAAACAAAAAATACTATTTTATGACTTTTTATCTCCTAATTACACAGCTACTGCTGCGTTTCTTTCGCTTAACTTCAAAGGTGAAATTTCATGTTGAGCTGAGAGAAACCCAACGGGTGCTGAGGTGTGGTGATGTAAGAGTTTACCTGTGTTCAGAGCTGCAAACGGCAGCAGGAGGAGGAGGAGGAGAGGTGGGGGGGACGCCTCGGGACTCATGCTGCTGGAGGGGGGAACATGAATTAATTACTATATTAATTACATTAAAACTCAGCTCAATTTAATTTAATTCTTCAGGTTAAACTGGATGTCACTGCATACAGGTTACAATTTATTTATGAAAAATAATTTACGAAATAATTATATTTAACAGAATCCAATCAATTTAGTCAAATTATAATGTATCTAATTGATAATCAGATAATCATAATTTACTCAAAACCAGCATTTTATAATGAAAAACACCAATTAATTTAACTTGATCGAATCTTATTAAACTTTATTCTGTGTTATGTTATTTATTTCATAAGATTTAATACAATCTAATGACATTCAGATAAAATACAGTAACTGATGATCAATGCGTTTCACATACTTAATGAGAATTTGCAATTCTTGGCAAAAAATACATTTAAAATACAAAATCGTACTTTTTGTTGTACATAAAAAGAAGTAAGCTTTCCAGATTATTCATGTTTAACAATATAGAACCAAATATCTGTTTTTACCAAACATCAAGCAATGAAAATTAAAGATAAAATGATTGAGAGGATCAGGGTTTAACAGAAATGTCCCAATGAGACGTAAAGCCGATTTCATAGGATGGAATATGTGGAGATGGGAGTGAATTTAAAGAAGAAAAATGAAGATAATTCAGACAACATTGTGAGACTTACCTGCTGCTCAGTCACCACCAGGCTGCATCCAGATGCCTCTTCTGCCTCTTTCTTATGAAAACAGCCCATTTATGAGCCGGGATGAGGCTCATTTGGAAGATGTTTGCATGAGAGGCTTATCTTTGTCAGCGAGGTGGGGGCAGAGGGGCAGCTCCCACTTTCTGCTGCTAAAACACTATCAAAGGTAGGGCGGGTGATCCTGGAAAAACACCTCCAGGATCAGGTTTTATATTCCTCAACCTTCACACCCTGACTGCATCCGATTCAATAAATGCTCTGACATCATATTTCGCTCACCTGTGGGGCTAGCAGCGTTAGCCAGGATGCTACATGAAAACCATGAGGAATATCATGGCAGAAAAGGAGCAGATATGAAGTCAGTGAAGAACGTTTTGGGGAAAAGTTGCTGCAAATGAAGAAGCTGGAGGAGAAGAGGCTGCAGGTGCATGCCGGACACATGACGGGTAAGAAAGCATCTCTGACTGATGCAGAGAAACATGCAGAGCCGGCGCCTCATTGGGACAAATGTGATGCTTTCACTCCAAAACTTTTTTATATTTATTATTTATTTAAATACAGATACTACTCTGTAAATTAGAATATGCTGGAAAACACATTTTATTTACTAAGTACAGATTCAAGAGCTTACTTTCAGAGGCCTGACATTTTTGTTTTAAAAATCCTTTTTTATTGATTTCAAGCAATATTTTTATTTTCTGAGTTTTTTTTATTTATGTTTTCTGGGGCTTCAAATCCTGATCAGCAAAATCTAAACCAATAAAATGAAATGTATTGATTTGCAAACTATCTGTCTACTTATATGTGTACATTTCATGTTTGAAGTTAAGTTACAGCTAAGACTCGGAAAATCAGAATATCCTGAAAAAGTGCTGCATTTCTGTAACTTAGCCTCAAAGATAAAATGCAAACATATGTACACAAATAGTATGCAAATCAATACATTTCACTTTGACTTTGTGCACTTGGTCAGCACATGGATGCTAACTGTCTGGGTAGACACCAACCTGACTCAGCAGGGAGTTTTACCTGGAAACACTGAAGCACAGAACCGACATGACAGAAACATCCAGGCCACAGATGAAAAAGTTTGATTTGCTTCTTTAGGGATTATTACCAAGCGGAGAAAGATCAAAAACCACCCAGGCATGTCGCTGCTTCTCTGCTCTATTTGTTGAACAATTCTGGCAATTTCATGTCTATAGATTATGTTGAGGGGGGGTGGGGTTATAAGTTCTTACTTTATTCTTCTCCTTTCAGACGTAATAATAGTGTTGTTGGGATTTTTATGTGTGTTTTGTTTTTTCTCTCCTTACATTATTAAACCATCCAAAAAAAAAAAGACGAGCCAAACCAAACATCACAGAACACATGATATTGGACTGCATGAACTCACTTGTCCAGCAGAATAAAGAATTATCTCCATCTGGTAGCTCCGCCCATGGAAACCCTCCTTTCCTCCTGGTTACTCATCCTTTTTGCAAATAAAGCCAAACCAGCTTCGTACTGTAGCTTTAACACATATCGGCCACAGAGACTTTGCTGAAATGTTAATAAACTGTGAGCTTTTAACATTCATTCCTTTCATAACTATTTACAATATGTAATATAAAAGATTAAAAATGTAGAAATGTAAATGTAAATGTAGAAGAAAGTTGAAAAGAAATGAGGGATTTTTCTCTAAAACTTCATGCATTACAGAGGGCTAACATCAAACTACAGGAGCTTAGAAAAAAACAAACATTTCCCTGTTTCCTGAACTTTAATGTCGTCTGACCAAATCATGTTTGTAGAAAATAAACAGTCATCTACTTTCTGCATTTTAAACCCATTTATTGATATATTCATCACACATAATCCACAAAATGATTTATAATAAAATAAAACAACAACCAGGTGAAAACATGTGCTGAATAATGAAGAATCATCCAAACTAACCCACCACAAATCAAAATATCCTTTTCTTTAGCCAAGTTTCTGCCTCAGGCGACATGACAGAAACATTTTATCCAAGGCAGAGTTTTACAGGGGCGCCTGGCTCCCCGGGGGGGCCCTGGCCTCCTCCATCTTCAGCTTCCACTAAGGAACAGCAGTACCTTGTACTGAATCATCTCCGCCCCTTTTTCTGGTTTGACCGGCAGCAACCGGATCTCAGACCACGCTGCGTGCACGTATGAGCGTGCACGGAGCTTGTGCAACATGAAAATAAGGCGTCTCCACAAGCTTCAGCGTAATTTGTTCCCTGCTTAAGAATCTATTATCAACCTTAAAACCCAGTAAAAATGATCAATAATCTG
>JBBBVT010000006.1:17364-38126 GCA_037177035.1 Craterocephalus eyresii | reverse complement strand
ACTCCAGAGTGGAAGAAGGTCCAGCCCCTCTCAAGGACTCGGGTTCCAGAGCCCAAGCCGTGCGTTGAGGTGAGTCCGACTACATCTAGCCGCTCAGCCTCACACACCAACTCAGGCTCCTTCCCCCCCAGAGAGGTGACGTTCCACGTCGCAAGAGCCAGCCTCTGCAGCTGCGGATTGGACCGCCAGGGTCCCCGCCTTCGGTTGCCTCCCAATTCACACTGCACCCGACCCCTACGACCCCTCCGGGTGGTGGGTCCACGGGAAGGGGGACCCATGTAATCTCTTTGGGCTGAACCCCTCGTGGCGGAGCTAAAGCCCGGCCACCAGGCACTCGCCCCCGTGCCCCCCCCAAGGAACACGCAAAACCCTCCACCACTGTAAGGTGGCAGCCCAAGGAAGGGGTATTGTTAAATAATAATATTCATTTATTGATAAATACTAATAAGTTATTCATAATAAAGGAATAATAATAAATGAATAAGTTATAATAATAATAAAAATGAACAATAAGTAAACAATAAATTTATTATTTCATTATATTATTTTCATAATAAAAAATTAACATAAAAAAAAATTTAAAAAAATAAGTAAATAAAAATAAAATGATAAGTTATTCATAATAAATAAATGAATCATGAATAATAAATGAATGATAATAATTTATTCATAATAAATAAATGAATAATAATAAATGAAACATAATTAATTATTCATAATAAATAAATGAATCATGAATAATAATAAATTATTCATTATAAATAAATGAGTAATGAATAATAAATGAATGATAATAATTTATTCATAATAAATAAATGAATGAATAGGTGGGTTTGATCAGTACTGACAGCAGCTGCTGTGATTGTTCACAAATGGAAGAAAAATGAAGGAGCTGCTGCCTTGGTCTGGACCTCCACCTGAGATCCTGCCTCATGGAGAGGAAGCAGAGCCAGAACCTGGCTGAGGGAGGGTGGCCATCGGCCCCCAGAGGGGCGTGGAGACGCCAGAAAGGGTGAACTTAGAGGGATGGCAGGAAGATAGAGCTGAAGGAGAGGAGAGTCCAGAGCCCAGAACTGACAACCTGTTAGTATTGTGAAACCATAATCACCAAAAAGCATCTGGTAACACTCTTGAGACCCTGCAGGGCCCCTCCTGTGCAGGCCTTTGCATTGGGCTGGGCGATGTGAACCACATTTAATTTCTCAATCATGTTTCTTAATTACAATAAAAGGCATATATCTCCAAATAAAGTTTTTGGTCTCACCGAGCGCTAAATGCACTTTTATTATTTGTCAGAAGCACATGTGCGTTTAAAATGTTTGAGTGAAATGAAAGTAAATGTGTATTAAAATGAAAAAAGATAAAACATTTTAAACTCAGAACCAGCTAACGACATAAACAGTGTTCCCTCTTTCTGTATCTCGCGTCACCATCTTGATATATTTGAAAATCTCGATATATCACCCTGCCCTCCTCAGGTCATCTGACAGATCCAAAGGAGGAAGTTTGAGAACCATGCCTCAGGTAGGGCAGTGGCTCAGGTGGTAGGGTCGGTCATTCCGTAATGTGAAGGGTGGTGGTTCCCACCTCAGTTACCTGTCGTGTCTTTGGGCAAGACACTTCCCCTCCTTACCTCCGGTAATAAAACCTCCAGGATAAAAAATGTAAAAGTGTAATGTAATAATGTAATGTAACTTCTCCATCTGGCATTCAGGGTTCTACAACAAACCAGGGAGAACAGGTGAGGATGCTCACCTGTTCTCTACCTGCTGAAAGCTCCTTCATGGAGAGGCTGACTGCTGTGGAGGAGGAGCTGGACAGCAGCCCTGCCTACACCTACGATCAGGTAACACCTAGTCTGTTCCACTAGTCTGTCTGAAGGCCCCGCCCACACCTCACCTGTCTTCTTCTCACCTGTTTCTGTTCCAGTCTTTGGACAGTAAAAGTGACAGAGATGCTGATGAGAAAGCCTTAAGCTGCCTGGCCTACCGCACACGCTCCAAACTCCCTCTGATTAACGTCCCTCTGGACCAGCTGGAGGCAGAGCTTCTTGCACCCGACATCACCGCTGATATGTACGAGCAAAGCTCCGCCCACCAGGAGGAGGACCGTCATTGGACGAAGTGGCTGCAGGGTCTTATGGCCCCCAACTGTGAAGGTTAGATCCTGCTGGTTCCACTCCAACTTAAAATTTTAACTTTGGGATCCTGTTTACAACAGTACAACCCTGGTTCCGGCGGTAGAGCCCTGGTTCCGGCGATATAACCCTGGTTCCGGCGGTAGAGCCCTGGTTCCGGCGGTAGAGCCCTGGTTCTGGCGGTATAACCCTGGTTCCGGCGATATAACCCTGGTTCCGGCGGTAGAGCCCTGGTTCCGGCGGTAGAACCCTGCTTCCAGACTGTAACCAGCCTGCTTCTCTTAGACGAAGCTGACGATGAGGACGACCCTGAGGACGACCCTGAGTACGACGTGCTGGAGGACCTGGACGAGCCGGACCTAGAGGACTACAGGACGGACCGGGCCGTGCAGATCACCAGTAGGTTCTGCTCTGAGGTTCCTTCCAGAACATTCTGTCATGGCTCTGAACCTTTGTTGTTTTGTAGAGAAGGAAGTGAACGAGCTGTTGGAGGAGCTATTTGATACGGTGAGTTTCTGCTCTGCCAACGTCTGATGGTCCCGTCCTGCTGGGCTTCTTCCTCGATGGACGGCGGCTCAGTCTTCTGACTGCATCAACTCTCAACTATGTTTCTGCTGTGCAGCTCCAGGATGAAGATGTGGCTGCTGAGGATGAGGAGGAGGAAGCTCCACCGCAGACTGCTCCTAAGTTCAATGTTCCTCAGGCTTTACGGTAATTTCACACCTGATGACTGAACTTTAAATCTGAACTGGTTTCCAGAAGAACCCTGGTCAGCTGTTAGCTGGAGTCAACCAAGCGTAACTCATGAGCAGGGCTGTATTAAACTCTGTGTCGGATAGATGGCTGCTGAATGCAGGGAGGCAGGACATGCAGGGTTGGATTCAGTGAGACCAAGGAGCTAGTGTAGTATGTAAGAGCAGTCCTTCAACGTACATGTGGACAAAATGGTTCCATTCAGTTAATTAGAGAAAAACTCACAATGGTCACAGAAATAACTGGAATCTGACAAAAGTAACAATAACTGAAAATTCAATGACATGTAACCAGTGAAAGTCAGACGCTGCTTTTCAGCCATAATAGCCAGATTTATTTAGAAAATAAACTCCTGGACAGGCGTGTACACAAACCTGCTGAGGCGATCCAACTTTCCCTGCACCTGTCAGCAGGGATTCTGCCCCACTGCTCATGAGCAGACGGTACGAGGTGTCTTAGGTGGGAAGCCTTTTCCAGACGGCTTGTTCCAGCTTCCAGAGATGCCCTGCAGGGTTTCTGTTCAGCTCACATATTGCCTGTTAGAACAGTCCAGTTCCCTCTGGTGTGTAGCTGTGTGAAAGAAATGAAAATTATTAATACAATTAATAAATATTAGAGTATATATTAATATTAAATTTTATAATATTAATACATTAATGTCATAAATATAAATAAATAATAAATTAAACTATAAATAAACACTGGATCATATGGCTGAGCTGGATTGAAGCTCATGCTGAGGTTTATTTTTGCACAGACAGAATAGAAGACACGCCAGAATGCGCCACACCAGGATCTGTGTTTCTGCATGCAAGGAAGACAAGAGTCAGTCTAGAGCGGAAACTGTCTCCCTGCAGCCTTTTTATTGTTGGGACAAAGATGATAACAAGGCATAAACACCAAATGATTTTCAGCGGGTCGAGCCTATTCGTGAGAGTGCCAGGACACCCCCCACCCCGATTTATGCTGATCAGTAGAATATTCTAAACTCATCACATGATGATAGAAACCAGTAAAAAACTGTTGTGGTGGTCCTCCTGTTGGGACGGTGCAGCAGAGAAGTGCTGTGACTGTTTGGGTCAGGAGGAAGAAAAAAATGTCCTCTGCTGCTTCTTCAGCTCACAGAAGCCATGAAGAAGAGTCAGCCGAGAGGAAACAGCTGTAACTGGTTTTTTAAACATTTTCCAGCCATCAAGGATAAAATGAGTTCCTTCTTATTCAGCGTGAGAATTAGATGTTGGTGGTTCACACAGCTTGCCAACCTAGTAAACAATGACAACCTGTTGAACTACTCCAGACGCGATGCTGCTTTCCAGGGCAGCCACCATAAATGATTTAAGTCTGAGAAGTCAGAAGTTTGTAGGCAGCTCTAACCATATTTTACAGGGGTTGACTCATGGTTTACCATCTTTAGGTTTGAAGCGCCATTAGCTAGCATGCTAACAGAGCGCCGGCAGATGGTGAGGAAACAGTACGAAGCTCTGCAGCAGAGAAGAGCGCTGCACGACACATCCAACCATCAAAGCCCAAACATGGCCGACCCAGCTGTCCCTGTCCTGCTGCTGCCGAGTCACTTCTGCCCCGCCCTCCGGCTGGACCACGGCCAGAAACTGCACCTAAAGCAGCAACTGCAGCAGGTATGTAAGACGAGTACCGGAACCGAAGTTTAAGACCAGACGGGTAGCGAAGTGTAAGACTAGACGGGAACTGAAATGTCAGACTGGACGGATAACGACATAGAAAGGTATCAACTTGTCGGACCAGACAGGTAACCTGGAGACATGTCACATCAGCTGAAACATGTTGTTTCAGTAGGTCTGTGATGAGCTACCCTTAAACTCTGAAGAAGAATCGTCCAGGTGAATTATGGAGTTTCTTGACTTATGATCTCGGTCTATTCCAGCATGTCCAGCTGCTGACTCAGGTCCACTTGCTGAGTCGCCGGATCCGCGCCCTGAACCACGAAGCTGCCATTACCAAACAGTACCTGGTGAGTAAAAACAGGCTTCTATCTAAAGTCTTGACCAATTTCGGAGTCTGATCTGGTTAAGAAATTTTTGCCCATTTCTTTGCAATACATTTGAGTAACTAGCAGAGGTGGGTAGAATTGCCAAAAGCTGTACTCAAGTAAGAGTACAGTTACATGTGAACAAAAGTTACTCAAATAGAAGTAAAATTAATGATCCAAATTACTTGAGTAAGAGTACAAGAGTACACAGTTAAAGAAAAGTACTGCCAATTTACATCTTATTTATTTAACAGTCAACGTGAATTCTTGACCTTGTACAGTATTCAGAAATGTGAATGAAACATTGTGCCAAAAAGCAATTTACAGATGGAATTGACATACAAATTGGCTTCTGAGCGACTCGTGTTGAACATTTGAGCACAGAATTTAAAAAAAAGTTTAAAATGAAATGTTTGCTTGAAAATATTCAACATGAAACTGAGACAGATCAATGAATGCTTTGCTCAACTTTCCCTTTCTTAATGTTCCATTGTTTTGGCAGAGAGCTTCATACTGTCGGAGTTTTGGAGAATTTTGACTCATCTTTGAGGACCTACAGAATATAGAGTTATATGATTACAGAAACATGGCGACTACCAAAAGAGAGAGTAGATTCTTCTCTACATTATGAAAAGGAGTTTGTTTCTAGCATTTTCTGTTCTTTAGTAATTTGCAACAGAAGTACCTGCTTTTGACCAAGAAACTATTAGCTTTTAAAAAAGCTAATAAAAATGAGCTTTTTGTGCAACAAAGCACTTTAAGCAAAAATGTGACTTTGATGCCAGTATTTGTCACTTTAGTGATACCTTGAACATCCATACATTTGTTTACTTTTCTGTAACAGCAAAAACAACGCTGAAAAATGGTTTTGGTCACAAAATAAAATAATTCACAACAAAAAGCAACAATAATTTAGTTTCACAGCAGAAGTGTGTGTGTCTGCGTGTGTGTGTGTGTCTGCGTGTGTGTGTGTGTCTGCGTGTGTGTGTGTGTGTCTGCGTGTGTGTGTGTGTGTCTGTGTGTGTGTGTATGTCTGTCTGTGTGTGTGTGTCTGTCTGCGTGTGTGTGTGTATGTCTGTCTGCGTGTGTGTGTGTGTGTGTCTGTCTGTGTGTGTGTGTCTGTCTGTGTGTGTGTGTCTGTCTGCGTGTGTGTGTGTGTCTGCGTGTGTGTGTGTGTGTCTGTGTGTGTGTGTGTGTCTGTCTGTCTGCGTGTGTGTGTGTGTGTGTCTGTCTGTGTGTGTGTGTCTGTCTGCGTGTGTGTGTGTGTGTCTGTCTGCTGTGTGTGTGTGTGTGTCTGTCTGTGTGTTTGTGTGTGTGTGTGTGTGTGTGCGTTTGTGTGTGTGTGTTTGTGTGCGTGCGCATTTAGCGTTGAAAAAATGGCAACCATTCATCAGACTTGTCTGGGTCAGGTTCACTCTCTGATCCAGATTCTGCGGGTGAGTCGGGCTGCTTACATGACGTGCCATGACGGGCCCACTTTATTTCATAGCACCTGCCGCTGGCGCACATTGCAGTTTAAATTCAGCACGTTGATCATCTCTTTGATCGAACGTGACACTCTAGGTTACCAAACCTCCACTACACATACTAGTAAGCTGCTTGAATTGTTTTTTAATAACGTTTCACCATTTTCTGTCAATATCTCGCCAAACAAACCCTCCACTTCCTGCTGTGCCGCAATCTATTTATTTGACAGATGAGCTCCACCAAAGCGTCCCGCAGCTCCCCCCATTAAAAAACACACAAATTTGAAAAGACGTCAAATTTTCAATACTTGATTGATTATATAGATTAGGCAATAATACACCAGAGATATCAACCAATGACTCAGATGCTATTGAAAACTGGTGTGCATTCCACTTTCGGAGAATATTGCATTTTTGGAGGAAAAAACATACTGACAGAAATTATGAACTCATTACCCTAATATTGATTGTAATGGAGTAAAAGTACTAAAAAATAATCACAGATCACAGAATTTTACCATCACGCCGTCTTCACAAAAATCTCTATAAATCACTCACATTTCATCTGAGCTCCATCAAACTGACAATGCTTAATCAGGGTGGGATCAATAACAGATCCACGTACAGTCTTCTCTGCCAGACCTTAACTACGCCCTCTTACAAATAGAAGTGGTGTTTTGAACACTGGGGCTAAGCTTCGTCAACAGTGAACCTACAGGCTACACCTTATGTTTCACCACATCCTAAACCCTTTCATGATGCCTCTGTAGACTACAACACTCAATTTGCAAAACAGGTTATGATGGCCTTCATACACAGAGGTGCCTCTTTAACTGTGTCTGAAGCAGCAGATGAAGATATGCTGCATGCGTCAGTATGAGAACATACGTGGCTGCAGGTGTATGTAGGAGCTTTGTGAAAGGGAAGTCGTTGGGAAATGGCGGTACAATGCGGTGCCGTAGGTGCAAGGGCCTCCGTAGCCGCTTGCTTTAATTTCCTTTATTGCCCCCAGAGGGAAATTAGTTTTGCGGGCAGAACAATACACAGCAAACTAAAGCAAAACAGAGCCAACGGCACACATCCAGAGACAGATTTGCACAATCCTATGACAGTAAATAGTACAAATCACAGAAATTACAGATAAACCAACAAGGCCACTGGCTGGTGCCATTTGAGAGGTTAACATCAGAAGGAACAAAAAAAGACACCTTAAGGAACCTGGATCAGTTCTACCAACACTGACTCGGGTCTCTTCTGGTCACATGACACACATTCTTCCTGATAGGCACATCAGGAGGCTGCGTTGGGGTTTGGTCTCTTGACCAAGGACATGCAGATAGGGGAAGCTGGGAATCAAACCACAAATGTTCTGGTTTGTAGCCGACTGCTCTTCTTTCTGAACTACAGCCACCCAAATGTTCAAAGTTTGAAGATGGAAACTGAACTTTTCCAATAATCAGCTGATTGTAGTTCACATTAATCCATCCCATGTTCAGTTCAAACTTTATTTATAAAGCACTTTACACAATTCAACTTTTGTACATTAGAATACAGATACGTGCAGACGCTGCATATTCACTCACTTACAAATTTGGTTGTTGTGTTGATGACGAGCACCAGTCAGGTTGATGCGATGGGCGAAGCAGTCATTCATCTCGTGGCTGTAGAGCTGATTATCTTTCATATCAGAACATTAGCAACAGGATCTGCTCTCACACAGACTATCTGCCATGCACAGATCTGTCAAGTTCACCAGTTTAACCCCGCCCACCAATAACAGCTGAGAAACAACAACAGCAGTCAGCCCCTTCTGATCAACGGAGCAGACAGAACTGTCCCGGTTAATGATCCTTTCAGAAAAAGATGCTTAAGAGAAGGATTTGATGTTTTATAATGTTGAGTCTTTTACCCAATTAATAATGTTTTCAACCTTATAACGGATAGTTGCTTTCTGCGCCATGACGATGGGTCACATCCATCCTGGTTTTATCTGGTTTTCTTACCGTTTTAAGATAAAACGACATAACTAGTGGCTTTTCTAAGTCAATTTGGAGAACGACCTTTATCTCTGTTCAGCGATCGTCTCGCTTTTTCCGGCAAGTTCTGCACTGACAGCTCGGGGAATCCCTGATCAGTGTAGAACTTGCCGGAAAAAGCCATTGTTACCTGCTAATTCTAACTTGGACGCTAACATGGCTCAACTTACTCTGACTGCACCGGCTGCATGCGCCTCACCAAAAAGATAATCGAACTGGAGGAAAGGATACCCAAGTTACACCAGATCCGGGACGCCAAGATCCTGATGGAGACCTTAATCCTTGTCGCAGCGCCAAGCGCCAAGATTGAGCCTTGGGGAACACTGTGGTTCAGAGGAGACACAGAGGAAGAGTGTTGTCCTATATTTACAGAAAAACTCCTATTATTGAGGTAGAACTGGAACCAGCTAAGCGCTGTGCCCTGACTCCAAGCGGGACAACAGAACACAGTATCGGCAGTGATCCACAGTATCGAAAGCTGCAGATAGATCTAGCAGCAGAAGCACTGCTGATTTTCCTGCATCAACAGTTAAAAGAAGGTTATTAAAAACTTTAAAAAGGGTGGTTTCAATACTGTGACGCATTTTTAAGCCAGATTAAAATTTTTCACCAATTTCATTCTGATCGATATAGTACTGTAATTGACCATAGGCAACTTTCTCCAAGATTTTAGACACAAAGGGCAATTTAGAGATGGGCCTGAAATTTGACATTACATTTGGATCAAGGTTGCGCTTTTAAATGAGCGGCTGGACTAGGGCATGTTTAAGAGCAGTAGGAAAACACCCTGACATCAAGGAGGCATTTACTATTTGCAGAATATATGGACCAATACAGCCAAAAACATCTACTAACAAATGGCTGGGAATAATGTTCAATGGACAAGAAGAGGGCTTTAACTGCCTGACTATTTTTGTCAGTTTACATAAAGGCAAGGCAGGTTTATTTGTATAGCACATTTCATGTACATGACAATTCAAAGTGCTTAACATACAAACATCGGAAACATTACAGCAAGAAAGCAATAAAAATAATTAAAAACAAAATTAATAAAGTTACAGGCTTCAAAATTTGAAAGGTAGCATGGCAAGTTGATAAAAGCCCTGGATCTGCACCAAGCAAGAAATGCGGTCTGAGTACTGCAATTTTGTCTCTAGAAAACGTTAAGCAATTTTCCCAGAGGCTGGCTGAGGGCACAGTAGCATTTCCATTACAAGGACATAAAAGAGATTCAAGTGTGTTAAAAAGAACCTGAGGTTTGTGACAATTGGAGGAAACAAGATTGGACAAAAAGCTAAATTTAGCAGTTTTAACTGCTTTCTGATAGTCCAGAGCAAATCTTTTAATATTTGCAGAGAGACCTGAGATGGTCTTTCTTCCACCGACGCTCAGCGCAACGACGCGCGTCTGAGCTCACGAGTGTGCTCATTTAACCAAGGTTGTACCACTGGTTTGATGTGCCTCCGCCTAAAACAGTCTAAAACCTCTGTACATGTTTCATTAAAACAACAAAGGAGTTTGTCCACGGTAGGGTTTTGAAAATCATAACAATACACTTTGTTATATCAGACATCAGAAAACAGGGAAGCTGTCTGGGAGTTTAATGGCTGAGATATCAGGAGCATTTTATTATAAATTATTATTATAATTTTTTTTTAAAGACGGTAAACGATCTCCACCTCTACACAGCCAGTAGCCACCAACTCTCCAACAATATTAGCTATGATCTGCTTCACTCACTGTCCAAACCAACCTTGCCATCATGCTCATCTGCCCAGTCCCTCAGTGTTTGACGTCCCCCTGGTCGTAGTCACTGTCACCCCCGTTCCACTCCCAACAATACTGTTTGTATTGTACTAGGACTATTATTCCCCACAACAATAACGCTGTTTACAATCCCATCCCTGTCATCACTTCCCATCATCCCTGTCCACGTAGGCCCACCTTGGCGGGTCGGGCCGCGGAACTCAGGGGTGGGGTCGAGTGCGCGTCCGGTTTGGAAATTAATCTGGCAGTGATGAATGTGCGCTCTCTTTTAAACAAGTTGTTCCTCATACACAACCTGATTTTAGATAATAAACATGGCTTGGCACTGATGCACAAGTTACTTGCACCAAGGCCTGCCCACCTAATTTTAAGTTTTTTATTTTCAACTAGGAGTGGGGGGACAGGTGGGGGAACTGCTTCTATTATGGTGAAAACTTTTAACTCGCATGAGGTCTTTTTTAAGTTATTCATCATTTGAATACCATGCTTTGGTTTTTAACAGTCCTCCTACTCTGTGTGTCACTGTTTACAGACCATTCCGTCACTCCAGTTCTTTCATGAGTGAATTTATTTCAATCATTTACTCCACATACAACAGGTTTTTAATAGCAGGCGATTTTAATCTACACATTGACAACACCTCTGACTTAAAGCTGCAGTCTACAACTCTGAGATGAGAGCGAACTTAGCCTGAAATTTTAAACAGACACAAGTCTCATGTCACTCCCCCTCCCTTCCTGCTGCGCTCAAGTCCTGCCTCCAACTCTGCCCCCTCCTCGCCACGGCGCATGCGCGGCGGCAGTGCCCGCGACGTGAAATGAACAATATACACAACACAACATGGCCAACTCGGCATCGGTTCTATTAATCCTTTCAGATCACGTAGTTTCCGTCATTCTTTGAGGCAAAATGACTAGTGACGGTGTGGATGTTAGCTGCAAAAATTAAATTTAAGCTGTTTGTTAACAAGGAGTATTGAAAAATGTCAAAATCATTCATTCTGTCTGTATTTAGGTCAGCGTTGTACCAAAGAATGCCCCTAGATGTGTGGGCAATGGGGAAAAAAAACAAACAGCTGACGGGTCAACAACAACTTGCTGAGTCAGTGTTTGTAAATAAGAAGCTGAAGTTTGCAGTGCATGCCTGCAGTGATTGACAGATGCCAGACTCTCCATCAAACACTCCTCTGGTTCTGATTGGTTGTTCTTACCAGGCGCGGTGGATTCCTGCAAATCGCTGTAGAGGCAGGAGGAGGGACTACTGGAGCCTGTCATGTACTACTGTCTGTACATAGTGACAGTTTTATAAAATATAAGAAAAAGTTACTTTTATAATAGTTTTAGACTGCAGCTTTAATATCTAGAGAATTTTTAAACCTCTTAAACTGCCTGGATTTTAAACAACACGTAACACAGGCGACACACTGCAGGGGAAATACCCTGGACCTGGTCATACCTTACGCCCTGTCCGATGGTGTGTCCTATGTAGTTGATTTAGCTTTAACTGATCACTATTGTGTGTATTTTAACAACACCGGTTTTAAACTTCAGGAGGCCCCGGGGAGAACAGTGAAAAAAACACTACCTTACCCTGAAGTGGCTGAAAATTTTATTAAGATTTTAAAGAACACTCCTGCAGAAATTTTACCAGCACCTTTTGATTTTATTGTTCACAATTTTAATAGTAGATAAAAAAAACACTACTGGACACACTGGCTCCACTTAAAACCAAAACAATTAAAACAAAACCATCACTGCAGTGGAGAAACAACAGTATTATGAAATTAAAGAGACAGTGCAGAGAGGCGATGGTGGAAAACCAAACTTACAGTCCATTATGAAACTTTACGTCAACATCTCAAAACCTACAATAACTCAGTAAAATGGGCAAGAATATCACACTTTTCACAACTTATCACAGTCAATAAAAAATAACCCTAAATTCCTTTTTTAACCATCAATTTTTTAACCAACTCTGCTTTTCATAAATCCTCCATGACACCAACAGACACACTGTAAGGATTTTGCAGACCACTTCAGGAGTTAAATTGATAACACCAGATCTAGTCTTTTTATCCCATCAATCTTGTACATTTGATGTATGGTTTACACCAGAGGAAACACTGGAAAGTTTTACCCTGGTTGATCCAAGGAATCTTGGTCAGGTTTTCTCCCAAGTAAACTCAACAACCTGCCTTTTAGATCCTTTACCCACGTCAATTTTATAAAGATTTTATGAATTTTTTAGGGAACATATTTTAAATATTGTAAATTACTCTCTTCAGACCGGTGTCTTCCCCTCTGCCTTTAAAATGACAGTGGTGAAGCCCCTTCTGAAGAACAGTAAATTAGTCCCCATTCTTCTGGATAACTACTAACCAGTATCCAACTTACCATTTTTAAGTGAAATTTTAGAGAAACAAGTTTTTAATCAAGTTAATAATTTTTTGAACAGAAACATTATTTTAGAGAAGTTTCAATCTGGTTTTAAGATTAACTACAGTACAGAGACAGTCCTTTTAAATATTTTGAATGACATCACACCGTACAATGCGCACTCACAGCAACTCGCAATCTTGGTTTTACTGGATCTTAGTGCTGCATTTGATACAGTTGACCATCACATCTTATTACACAGACTCAAATGCCTGGTCGGCCTCTCTCCTACTGTTTTTAAATGGTTCAGCTCTTATCTTGCAGATCGATCCTTCTTCGTATGTATGGATACATGTTCCTTCAGAAGGCATGAAATTAAGTTTGGGGTTCCCCAAGGGTCAATTTTAGTTCCAGTTCTTTTTAATCTTTATATGATGCCTCTTGGCAAAGTCATCAGGAGACATGGCTGAGCTTTCACAGCTATGCTGATGATACACAGCTTTACATTGCCGTGTCCCCTGATGACACCAGACTGATTGATGCCCTTTTTAACTGTATTTTGGATATCAAGTCACAGCTCAACCAGGACAAAACCGAGGTCTTGGTTATAGGTCCTGAAAGCAAAAGAGAGAAACTTTGACCAAAAGTACAAAATTTTAAACCATCACATTGCATGAAGAATCTGGGCGTCATTTTTTACCCTGAGCGTACTTTTTTCCTCAAATAAAATACGTTACTAAAATAGGTTTTTATCATCTTAAAAACATCGCCAGAGTCCACCCGTTTCTCTGTCAGGCCAACATGGAGGTGCTGATGCATGCTTTTATCTCCTGTTGTTTGGACTACTGTAATACTGCTCTCGGCTCTCCCTAAAACCACCATCTCTAATCTACAGCTACTTCAGAACTCAGCGGCGAGAGTTCTGACAAGGACCAGGGGGCGGGAACACATTACACCGGTTTTAAAATCGCTGGATGATTTTAAGGTTCTTTTATTAGTTTTTAAATGTCTTAATGGTCTTCGGCCATCTTAGTTATCTGATTTGCTTTTATCGTATCAGCCCTCGCGGACCTTGAGGTCCTCTGGCAGTGGCCTGTTAGTTATTCCAAGAGTTAAATCTAAAACCCATAGGGAGGCTACTTTCAGCTACTACTGCCCCAATGAATGGGACGCCCTGCCAGAGGGCATCAGGACCGCAGAGACTGTTGATATTTTTAAGAGAAGGCTCAAGACCCACCTTTTTAGTTAGACTTTTAGCTTATTGTTCTCTTTCTTTTTACTCATTTATTTACCTATTGATTATCATAATTTTAAAGTCCTGATGATTTAAAGGATTTTGGTTCTCTTTTAAGTTTATATTTTTATTAAATTACAAACTGAACTGTACATTTTATTACTATTTTAAGGTATTATTTGTTAATTACTACAATTTTATATGTATGTATGTATGTATATATATATATATATATATATATAAACTACTGTATCTGTTGCTTTTTTTTAATGTTTTAATTTTTAGCTCCAGTGTTTCCTCATGGGGGCCCTCCATGCTGCTGCTCCGTGCTAGCGCTGTCTGGGGGTGCTGTTGTGGGGGTGCTGTTGTGGGGGTGCTGTTGTGGGGATTCCCTGGGCCTGGACTGCTGGAGGGCTCTGCACGGGTCTGTCGGGGTTAGGGGTGGTCCCTGTGGCGGTGCTCTCTGCTGCTGTGGAGCATGGCCCCTCTATGCATGGACGGCCCCCCATTAGGTTGTGTTTTCCTGGCCTGGATCCTCAGTGCCTTGCCGTGTCACACGACTTTGTACTGTGTGTTGTGCCTGTGTTTGTGAGTGCGTGGGTTCAGGGATTCTTTTCTTTAATTTGAATATGATTTTAACTTTATTTATTTCTGTCTATTCAATAAAAAATACCTATTTAATAATATGTGGTAATAATATGATAATATTGTATACATATACAATATGTAATATATAAATACATTTGTTCAATTGAAAAATATAGTTGTATTATTTTCTTTTCCTGTTTATCGCTGGGGTAATTATAATACTTGGTCATTAACATATTTCAGATTTTATAATATATAGATTTATTCAAAAATGAGTGGTAGTTGGATGAGTTACTTAAGAAGAGACTAATTTGCAAATATATTATCCACACCCCCCCTGGTCTTTCATACGTTCCAGCCTCTTTGCTCGGTTAAAGGGTTAAAATGTTAAATATACTAAGGAACAATAACTGTAACAAAGGAACTGTAACAATACCAATATAAAATAAACCTGAAAACAATAGAAATAGATAATAAAAACACACATAAAAAATATGTGATAAAATCTATTATTGAAAATAATAAGATTTTTGATTAAAACATAATTAAGAGCTTAGTTCCTCAACAACACACCTGGAGCAAGAATAGGAGCAGCTTTGTTAAACTGAAACTCCCAAACGTAAGCTGGGTCTATACTTGCGCATCGTCTGCGTCAGAGGGGTTACGCCGTAACCGCTGTAGCCTCTGCGTAGGTCCACAGAGGCTTGAGATGCACCTCTTCCAGACCTGACTTCAGCCGGCTACGCGGATGGAGAGACACGGAAGTTCTCCCTTGTGATCGGTCAGATTGTGAAAATAGTTTCCGGATATCTGACTACCTTTTAACCGCGGGTTTAACTAAAATGAAACAGAATTTTTTGGGGGTCTAATGGCAGTTTACTTCACTGATTCGGCGACCCTGTTGGTGATTTGTGGCACAAAATCTATGGATACGCCAATGAGTCACATGGAAATTATCGGACTGTGCAGTTCATCTAATCGCGGCCCTTAAAGATTGATCACTGCATGTAATCGACTGATTGTAACTCCTTGAGGACTTTATGGGCCGGTACCACCATGCCGCTGCCTGTACAGTTGTAAAAGACACCGCGACCCGGCGTGTTTCCCTACGTTGGAGTATAAACACACAGAGGGTCTGTTTAACCTCCGCGGGTATAAACCAAGCTTAAGACCCTGATCCTGGGTCAAAATTTAGGACCATTGTCATTCAAGACTATCAACATCTCTGCCCCACCCTTCAGGAGGAGCTGCAGCAGTTTGCTGGTCGTCAGGAGGAGGTGTGTCCCAGTAGCAGTTTCAGAGTCTTTAACCTGCAGGGGGCGCTGGATCTCCTTCAGGAGGTGGAAAAGAGGGAGGAACTTCAAACTGCTCCTGTTCCTGCAGCTTCTAAACGGCTCCTCCCTGACATGACTCCTGCGACCAACAGTAAGAACAAGGATGAAGAGGTATTACTCACCAACTAGAGGTTAAAGGTCACCCGGTTACCATCCTCTACTGGTGTTTAGGCCACGCCTTTCCACTGCTGCCTGCGGATGCTGCCTGGCTGTTTGCCACCCGCCCTGTCTTCTCCTACCCAGAACTACTTCCTGTCTGCAGCCTGGACCCTGCCCTCCATAACCCTCACCACCGGAGGGTCTACACAGCAGGAGAGGATGGGTAAGAACACCCTGGTCTGTTGATGTACCGTCACTTTTACCCTGAACCATGCCCTCACTTTTATGAGCTTTATCATCTTCCCATGATGGCTCTGTGCAGGTTGATTGTTCTGGGTCTGAAACACTTCGAAGGGGCGGTTCAATCCGATCAGCTGATCAGCTCTTATCTACTCTGTAAGAGTCGGTGGAACTTCAGAAAACACATCAGGGAGATGATCAGTCCGAGAGCTCCACCGAACAACATCATCAAGGTGACTTCACCTAGTACTTCCTGTTGGCAAATGCAGAATTTTTGACTGTGAGATGGTGTCTGATTGGACAGCTAAATTGTGTGTTCTCATCATGTTCCTAGAAGTTCCTGATGGAGGGAGTCGTTCCTCCACTGCAAAGCCTCTGCAACAGAGTTCAGCCTGAAGATCAGCGCCCTCCAGTTGACAAAAATTATTCCAGTATGCCAAACTGGCTCAAGGTATGACAATCTGGAGTAGATCCCAATCTTGGTGTAAAACTAGGGCTGGGCGATATGGCCAAAAATATTGTCATGATAACTGTTTTCCCGTAAATGAGGATATAGCTTAATGATGCGTGTGGAACGTATTCTGCTGGCTGAGGACCAGACTGAGCTGGAAGAGCATCCATCTGCTGAGGGCTGGACAATAGAGACAAATAAATAATAATACATTTTATTTATAAGTGCCTTTCAGGCCCTCAAGGACATTGTACATTGTAAAACAGCAATAAAACAAATGAATATTGTAGGACGTACTGCAGCTACTTGCTGTCTCTGAGATGCCTAGGACAACGGAACGTTTTCTGCAGAGCTTCACAGCCACACTGTCCGTTCTGCTGTGCATGCAGAACATAGAACCTGACGTGACAATAGTTTCCTCTTGCTTTGTGGCAGAAGCAGAGAGAACAAGAGGTTGTTTCAGCTGTTCAGGAGTAGCTAAGTGTCAAGTACTTATTTGGACACAGTTGGCCGAGCGTCAGTGAGGCGTCAACATAATTGGTCCCATATCGGGTAAAGACCACAGCCCAGGGCGTGCCCGTTCACCACATCCTTAGTTAGTCTTGGTCTGTGGAACTGTTAGTCCACAGTTAACAAAACAGAGTTCATCAGCTCCTAACACGGTGTAGCTTTAATGTCTCTATTTATTATAAAAAGCCTATGGAGCACCACTCCCCCTTATTTACTTAGATTTAGGCCAGGATGAGAAGACCTTAGATTAACTCTTTATCTGAAGTTGTTAATTCACAGAACAAATAACCCAGAACTCTGCATTCAGAAAGTATGACAGCCACGGTTAAAATGATCACACATATTTATTAACAATATGGTAAACAGCAAAAACAAGCACATGGAAGAAGATAATAAATGAAGAGGTTATCTGTAAAATTATGGATTAAAATGTGCACGTATATGTGTAGGTTGATTTTAACAGCCATAAGCAATACTCACATGAGATGAAATGAAGGAAGGAAGTAACGGGTTCCTAAGAATTTAAATTATTTTATGTATTAGAAGCTTCAATACGCTTGATGATATTAAATTTGGATGTGAATTCAAAATTAATAATTTGGTTTCATTTTGATGTATCAGCCAGAAGACACCACCCATGTTTCAGAGAGCTATATTGGGCCTACTTTAGACGCTGGGTCTTTGAAGCTTGGTCAGACCTGGTGGGCCTCTCTGCAAAGTTTGGTTGGATTGTTGCTGGGACTGTCGGCGTCATTCGAAGCAGGCCTTGGCTACTCTGAGGTCTGGGATCCGCCAGCGGAGTTTCAGACAGCAAGGTGGTCCAAAGGTGGTCCAAAATAAAAATCCAAAATTGAATGGGCCCGCTTGGTCGGTCTGACTGATAGCCAGTGACCATCTAAAAGTGGAAGTTAAATGCTTATCCAGTAAGGATGAGATTGGCTAATTTGACTCAAAGGAGAGAGGTTCTTCAGTTTGTCACATGGGGGCATTGGTTCCTTCCTTTTCCCTTCATACCACATCATGTGAGAAGAATATCAAATTAACTTTACTTTGTTTCATATACTGGTGGATAACAACAT
This sequence comes from Craterocephalus eyresii, assembly GCA_037177035.1. Taxonomy (NCBI): domain Eukaryota; kingdom Metazoa; phylum Chordata; class Actinopteri; order Atheriniformes; family Atherinidae; genus Craterocephalus; species Craterocephalus eyresii. The sequence continues at coordinate 20,049 of JBBBVT010000006.1, read as the reverse complement.
CAAATACCCACCTTCTGAAGAACTATGCAGAATTCTTGTTGCTGTAAAGGAAACGTTCCTTTCACAGTATTACATTTGCATACTGAGTAGTGGATCCTGAGAGGAATAATTACAACATTGGTAGTGTGTGATCACCTTAAAAGAATTATAATCAAGTTAACATGAGTCATAACAAACAGTAAATCACGTCCATTCAATCAGAAGACAGTCACTTAGGGCTAAGCTAAGTTGATTAAACTCATGAAAAGTTTAATCACTAAATACTTGAGATAAGAGAAAACCTGGGTTATTTTGTCTTGATACCACATTCCGGAGAGAGGAGGTTGCCTTGGCTCCCGTCCGACCGAGAAGCTGGTGTCTTGTCACATATGACAAGACGCAGTCCTAAGTTAGGGCAGTCCCAAATGAGTTTTACTGAGGGTTGATTTGACCTGTATACAAATCATGTCAATGTTTATGGTTGGCATCTGGTCATCTGTTGATGGCCCGTGGAGAGAGAGATGATTTGATAGATCACCTAAGTCTTGGCTTATCTGGGCATGAGATTGTTGCAGGTCAAGCGGGTCACTTTGATGTCCTGGGGACAGAGTTTTTGCTGTAGGAGACTTTTGTTGCCGGAAAAGAGGAAAATCATTGTTTAATCCAATTAAAATGTTTATTAATCCTGGAAGTGGTGAGTCTGCTATACCAGCTGCCCTATATTTAAATGCAGAATTCACTCACACACCTCGCTTTGCTGGTCGAGGGGGTGGCACAGGCATTATGCTCTCCAAAATGTGGAAATTCTCCTCCTCTCGGCCCATTGCCAACTGCTCCTCATCTTAAAACCACGCAATAAAATTTTCCAAACCCATCACTGCGCATGTTCTGGAGGTCTATCGCCCTCCAGGGGGCAGTATGGAGGAATTTGTCTCAGAAATGGACATGATCCTCTCCAACGTCCCATATGATAGCACTCCACTAATTGTAATGGGCGACATGAACATTCATATTAACAAAACACAGGCAAATAACTTTTATGGCACTAATCCACACCTTTAATCTCAATCTCACCTAGAGTCTCCCAACACAGAGAGCTGGCAATATGCTTGACCTGGTACTGACCAGAAACTGCACTGCTGTTAATGTGCATGTCACAACGCTACACCTTTCATACCACTTCCTGGTTAAATTTGGCATTTCCCTCCTACACGTTACTATCACTCAATCCTACACAGCTATTGGAGCAAGTCTCCTCTGCCCTCCCCTCCGACTCTGTTCTTTCCACTCTACCTGTAAATGAGGCAACAGAAACACTCTGCTCTGCACTCACTCCTCTCTGGACAAACTCTGTCCTATGGTGTCTTAGCCAACCAAACAGAAGCAACCGAGTTCATGGCTTACAGAGACTCAGAGGGATCACGGAACTGGACTGAGAGCACCTGAAAGGAAATGGTGCAAGTCTAAAGTTGGTGCAAGCTGGTGTTCTGACTTGTCTGAACACCAGCAAATGCTTTCTTGCTTCACATCCAGCTTAAAAGCTGCCAAGATAGCCTTCTACAAAAACAAACCACAAACACAACCTCTTCCAAGAATCTTGGTGTCATGCTGGACAGCAGCTGTCCTTCAAGGACAAGGTTAACTCTGTAGTCAGTCATGTTAATTCGCTCTCTACAACATCAGGAAAATCGACCCTACCTGACAGAACATACGACACAGCTTCTAGTCCAGGCCCCGGTCCCGTCCTGCATTGACTACTGTAACTCTCTGCTGGCTGGTATTCCTACATCCTCATTTAAACCTCTGCAGATGATCCAGCAGCATGTTTGGTCTTCAACCAGCCCAAGAGGCTTATGTCACTCCCTTGCTAATTTTTCTGCACTGGCTTCCAGCTGCAGCAGCATCAAGTTCAATATTCTGCTTCTGCCTTACCAGACGCTAACGCACACGCCTACCTTCACTCCTTCATCCTAAGCTACGCTCCTCATCGGCTACGCTCAGATGCTGAAAGACGCCTGGTGGTTCCACCACAATGTGGCATGAGATCAATATCAACAGAGGACTCTTTTTTTCTCTGTTGTCACCTGATGGTGGAACGAGCTACAAAACTCGGTCCGATCCTCAGAGTCTGTTCCTACCTTTTAAGAGCAAACTGAAGACTCATCTCTTTAAAGAGCATTTTCACACTTAACGTGTCCAACCTGACCCGCCAATAACTGCCCTATGCACTCACCATACTATGGTTCTCTGATAGTGAATTGCATGTTTTTATTTTTACAAGGGAATTGTACACACACACACACAATAAACAAAACCAAACAAAAAAAACTTAGCACTTGACAAAACTTCATCGAAGTCCAGCGGTCACCTGTCCATGCTGCATCCTACTCTGTGATTTCTTGCTTGTGTTGTTCTCTCAAATGTAAGTTGCTTTGGATTAAAGCGCCTGCTAAATGACAGTAGTAGTAGTAATCTGAGTTTCTCGTGCCGAACATAGAACCTGAGTTCTGCATTACGTCCTCATAACAGCGCTGGGCAGTATTGGGAAAGTTCATTTTCTACATTGACCAGTTCAGAGTTCAGTTCACCCAATTTAAAATGAACCAGAGCAAAGTTCAGTTCACTCATTTTAAAATGAACTAGTTCAAAGTTCAGTTCACTCATTTTAAAATAAACTAGTCCGGTACATATTTCAAATTTTTTAAA
>JBBBVT010000005.1:19766625-19780029 GCA_037177035.1 Craterocephalus eyresii | reverse complement strand
CCAGAAAGTTATTTTTGACGGGCGAATGAAGCGAATAAATATGCTCCCTTCGCGCGAATAAAACGCTTCATTTGCGCAAATAATTCTCCCAAATTAAGCGAGTAAACATCCAGTATTCGCGCGTTGAAATACAGGCGCGAACGCGAATATAGGGGTTGGTGTGAACGCAGGGTAAGAATTACAAACTGATTACATTCGGGTTTAAATGGGAACCAAAGAGACTTTGTTAGAATTTTCTGGACTAAAACCTTGCTAACTTAGTTCTTCTTCACTTTATCAGGGTTAGCTCTTGCAAAGATAATGTTCACCTATTATAGTATGATCGTATAAAGGTTTGGACATACCGCTCATTGCAAATAGATTCATATTTATCTTAAAAGTGGTAGTCTTCTGTCTTTAGGCAAGTTCTAAACCTTTTTCATTTATGCTATGTACCGTCTTCATTCATTCTTCAGCAGTAACGCACACACTGATATTTGCACATCTTAAAAAAATATCGCAAGTAAAAAAACATTCTCTTTTCATTATAGGTATGTAATTTCTGAGCAAAGGTGGAGAAAATAGACACAGGACTCAAAAGATTCAAAAAAGCCAACTTGGATGTTTTGACGTGTTAAAAAGTATGACTGAAAAGTTGAGAAACATATGATCTTAAAACAGATAATTGAAGTACAAATCTACGGCAGTGATTGGGCATGATTTTTTTCAGATGGATGAAGAAAAAGAATGCAAAATAAATGTATTTTCAAACCCTTGGTTTATTCCTCCATCTTTACACCAGTCCAATTTCCTCCTCTCTCTACAATTTGTAGTCTGCCTCCCTATTAACAGCATCTATCCACTCAAATCTGACAAGAATTCCCCCCTCAAAGGTGCAACAATAACACATATACTTTATCCTCACTGTCTTCTTCGTCACCTGTTGAGCCCATGATCCACCTGCTTCGTGCAAAACAGCCACAACTGTATCAAGGAATAACAACCAAATTCTCCACCTGAGTCCCTTTCCTTATATGCCGTCCTCCCACTTTAACCCAGTCCCATCCATGCATCACTTTTTCATCCTTTGTCCAACTTAAGCGCAGACCCACCTCCAAAGCCAGCTCCTCTATCTGTAGCTGCTTCATGGCGCTGCGGTTCCCATCCACATTTTTGTGGTAGTAGATCACCATCACGTCATACTTCTTCATGATGGACTTGTAGTTCTTGGTGCTAAGCGTGTGAACGCGGTCTCTGCCGTCATATTCAGGGATCTCCAAGCCCATGTCCCCCCAGGACAGGGTCCCCAAAGACAGGAAAACCCCTAAAAACACCCAAGCCCACTTCATGGTTATTCTCCCCTGGCAGCTGCAGTGAACACCTCTTCTCAAAGCCTGTTAATGGCGAGGAAAAGGGGGATAAAAGATTCACTTATAAGATTAGATTTTTCTTTTTTTTGACCCCCCCTAACGTAAGTTGATGACACACAGGGAGAATTGGTCCACTTCCTATCCCCACCAGCTAGAGAAGAACAGGTCTGACATTGACACCCTGGTTTTAAAAAAGAGAATCACGTGGTTGTCCAAGGAAAAGGGGGTGGGACCTCTTCAGGGTGGGGGCACAGCGCTCAACAAGTCATGGAGTTGCCAAAAATGTAGGAATGAAAGTGGTGGGGTTGTGAGGGGAGGGGACTCCTGAGCAATGGGCAAAAAAATAGTACGGGAGGGGCGGCAGGGGCCACCTGTTTGAAGTCAGGGTTATGAAATGGGACAGCGGTTGTGTTGGCTGTTTGGAGAGTTGCAACTATGTGTTTAGAGTCTTGGAGGACTGAGGGTATGGATGGATGGATGGATGGATGGATAAAGAGAGCAGGCAGAAAGAAGAGCTCCAAAATGCCATTCCCATATTAAGTTTAGCAGAAGAACGGGACTCTTGTTATAAACAAGGCCTCTGCAAGACAACGTCCCGGTCCCGGCAGAGTGTCGGAGGGTAAATGTGCTCCGATAGGCAGAGAGACGGACAAGATGCAGTCCTTCATTTGACCTGTATCCCATCCAAAGCAAAGCCCAACATGATCTCAGATTTTCTAAAACTCACTGTGACATTGTTTTGTACAAGGTCATTTGACCCAATTATATCAAATAATCAAAACCTGAATACTTTTGTATTTGTGCATCTATTTCAGAGGGAAATAATTAACCCTTCAAAGCTAAAGATATAATTTTTGATACATGGTGTTTCTGAGACATTTTGTATCCCTTTTTCGGTAAAAAACCCTGTAGACAATATGAAAATTGTCTTCTGCTCTCTAATGGACACCATGAAGCAGAACGGACTATATTATAATAATTTTGACATATGAGCTAATGATTTTGTTCATTTTCTTCCTCACATTTTCTTAAAGGGCCTTTTTAAAATTGGATTTCTCTTCCCAGTTTTTCTTGGATTGGGCTTTAAAGGGTTCAATGGAAGGCGAAAGTTAATCTACACATCTGTTTGATGAGGAAGTTACCCTAATATCAAATAATCAAAAGTGCCATTTACAAAGCACATCATATGATTTATATTTTTTTTTAAATAAAATTTTAATGTTGATCTTTGCGGCACTATTGTTCTGACACCAACATAGAAAAAAAAAAAGCTCATTTCGGCACACACCAGGTAAGCACTCATTACAAAAATCTTGCATATTTTCATGAAAAATGGCTACTAACTAATGGCATAACTCAATTTGATGTCAGGATTCTGACTTGACTTAAGAGAGACGTAACACTGCGTTTGCACTGGATGACAGTTATGCATTGTGATGTTTCTGCAGAGAGATTACGCATGCAGGTGGAGTTTACTTAAATCTGAGGGGGGAAAGACATTAAAAAAGGAGCAAGAAAGAGATGTAACAGTGGAGTAATACAGAGACACTAAGAAACAGTGTGAGACCATGTTAGCTATTAGTTTGCTAAGAGAAAGGGGAGAGGGTGGCTATTATTAACAGCATGAAATCTGATCAGCCTTCTCCCCATGCCAGCGTGGTGGTTAAGTCAGCATGTGCCTATTTAAATCGAGGGGGGGTACTGCTATATAGGCAGGGCATCACAGAACTGTGAGTTTTCAAATGTTCTGTCTTTGCAGTTTGGGGCAGCATGTAAAACCCTGCAGAAGCTCAGGTATAAAGCAGGTGTTATAAATGACCATCGTCACAGTTTGATTCCATTGCTACAGTGAAATGTGGTAGTTAGGTTTTACTGCCAACATTATGATAGCTCTGACTCTCTTTCATGCTGTGCTGCTCTCCATTTGCTTACCATTTTGTTCAAGGTAATAGTACTCAACTTGTATCTAAGTGTTACACTCTTATCAAATGTGTGGTAATGTCTCATGTCCCGAAGTAAATCACACAAACTAGCCTTTTGTGGCAGAGTTAAAGATGGACCATTGCACTTTCCAGGTCCAGACCACTGAGAATCACTCATGGGCTTGAACATTGTGCAGCTGCAGTGCTGCAATGCACAGCCTCAGAGATTGTGCCTGTTGGGTCTTTCTACTGCCACTTGGGAGCAGTGTAGAAAATTTCATTTCTTTTTATGGCTCTTTTTCCATAGACCTTTCAGGAACCATCCACTTTCTAATTCAAGACAATTTTTGTCAGTTAGCATTTCCAACTGGCTGCATCCTGATAATTAGTCAAGAGCCATTTACAGCAGGATCTACAGGATGATTACATCACACGCCATGAAGCTTACCAATTTAATTAATTTACAAAACTGTAAAAATAATGATCATGGCAATAAATGAAACTTTTACCAAACAACTTGAAAAAAATGATTCAGTGAAAGAGGAAGTTGTTGTATGAGAGGTGATTTCAACTTTGAAGTACAATATGCACGGTTAACTGTGTCTGTCTGTCTGCCTTAAGAGTCTGTCTATTTCTGTCAGTGGAATGAAATTCTGGAATAATTGATATCAATCAGTTCAAAAGTGTAAACAAAAAACATCTGATTAACAGGTGTAAACATTAGAGCATGAAAATTGCACATATTTATCTTTTTTTGGATTATATAGAGCTTGTAAATATATCTACTGCATAGCTGTAGTCAACCTCGAAAGATATTTGTTGTGGAATAATTAGTAGTGGCATTATAGATACTTTAATTTGCACAATTGAATGATGTGTAATATAATATGTAATATAATCTATATTATATTTATATATATTATAATGTATATTGATGCAGATTGTATAGTTTTGTCTAAAATGACAACTACATTTTCAGCTATGAAGACCATGCATGTTAAAAATATACATTTTGAAAAGCAAAGCATGTAAATTAAGAGAGAGAGTGGTTCTGCATGGCATCCTCCAGGGGTTGAATACCTTTGATGTGTTGGAGCTGCTTATATTCAGGTCTGTGTCATCCACATTCCTGTATTTCTTAAGCTCTGCTGATGCTCAGAGTGGCCATTCTGAGTTTGTTGCTTCACTGTGCCGCATAGCAAAGTTTCCTCTTGTATGAACTTCTCATTGTTCTGCAATATGTTTTATACAGTAGCAGGAAGATGGCACTAAAGTGTTCTTGGGGAAGAAAACGTGTCCCAAGCTGCATTAAATGAGAGGCTAGGTCTTTGTGTGGTAGCATTAGCATGTGTGCAGAAGTGTCTGTGGTTGTGTCGATGAGAGAGAGAGAGAGAGAGAGAGAGAGAGAGAGAGAGAATAATGCAAAATATTCCCCAGCACTTTAGAACCACTAAGGTAATACAAGCTCTCTGGCAGTAGTCCATTTACACATTTTATTATTTACCCATAAACATCAGCAATGTTTGCTGATAACTTCCATATAAACAAATACGTCCATCAATTTGCCAGGAAACCAACAGAGATTAAAATATAACATTGGAGATTAAAATACAACCAATGGAGATTAGAATAAAACCAATGGAGATTAAACCACAAGCTACTTTAAGAGCAAAAGCTTTCAGCACTTGGGCTAAGCAGCTTGGAAAATGGCCGCAGCTCTTTTTAAGACACTCGTTGTAAACAGATCTGCGGAGCAAAATTTAGACACCTCCAAGGGAATTAGCCGAAGAGGTCAACACAAGCATGAAAAGGGGTTTAAAGAAAAAGCAAGAAGATGTGCCCAATTACAAATTCTCTGTCAGTTCTCTACGGTCTGCAGACAAGCCAACTGATAGGCTTCATTATCAACTCTGCATCAAATATTTTAAAAAGTGAAGCGGGGCAGCAGTGGCAGACAGCTGCAGGATTTGACGCGTTTCAGTGACTTGTCGGAGGACGTGCGGACAGACTTGACAAGCAGCGCTCATGTAATCCTTTTATATTCGGTTTACAACGGTAATGTATCATCAGGGAGGAGAGGGAGCGGGACAGCTTAATGAGACCTTCACTGCCACTCAGAGCACGTTTTCCCTGGAATATTGGCAGGTGTGTGACTGAAAACAAGAGCGGACGCCTCCCTCATGTCCCTCTGAGCCAAACAGCTCCCTCCTCTGGCAGGTGTCATAATTAACATCCATTCTTTTTCTTTTTCTGAATTACGATGAGTAATAGCAGCTTCTGGAGAGCCCATTCATGTGTGTATGCTGTTACTGTGGAGACTTTAAAGCTGACTCAAACAGTTTCTTTTTGTCAAATAAAAACAACCCTGTGTCATTATAAAGAATGAATCGATTACAGTTCATCCAGATATTCTTTTGATGAAATGTTTTCTAATCACATTTCCACGACTACAAAATGCACATCACAGTCGTTGGCGTTTTCTCCTTCGGCGTTAATTGATTTGCACGTGTCTGAATGCTGATGACATGCGGCGTATCTTCCACCTTGTATGTCGCTTCCTCCATGGCAGGGGGTGAAGGTGCGACATATCTGAGTCTGGGTGCTAATGAGATCTGCAGGCTCCATCACAGGGACAGAGAGCGGAGAGGGAAGGGGGTGGAAGGTGTAGTGGAAAAATAAGAGATGAGCTGTTGGAGCCAAGAAAGGAGATTTGGGGAAATCAGAAAAAGATTAGAAATATAGAAATAATGGCACGAATAGAGAGAGGGTGATCAACTAAGTAGCAAGAAAATAAGTAAAGTAAAATGTAAGTAAAATGAACCTGTTTGATTTATAATCTGGAAGTATTTGTTGCTTAAAAAAAGGCAAATGAGAATTACTTATAAATCATTTATAAAACACCCGACATGCAAGTTTCAGTGAGAAAGATGTTTGTTTTTTTCATTTGAAAGAAAAAAAACTCCTTTTTTATTTTCGTTCCTTAACCAAAACAACTTAAAACAGCTTCATTTGTTTCATATGTGTTTTAAGAAAATTAGGATCTGCTCTGTATTGCAGATATTTTCCATGTGTGTCCACAGATACCGAATGCTTGGAGTGGAATAGTTTCCTCCATCTTTGGCTGCTCTTTAACTTGATTTGACTACATTCTTTCCAATGTGATGTTGCAACCACAAGGTCCGCTGTGTTTAAACCTGTTGATCACCGTGGTAACTGGTGCAGAACTCACTCTCTGAAGCAGCTTGTGTTCAGTTTCAATATATACAGACCAAATAGCAGGGCTCCCATTGGTCTTTCTGATTAATATTTACAAGACTTGGATAAAAAAAAACATTAATGGAAAGGCTGAAAAAGGGAAAACAATAGGTTCCACCGATTTTTCCTTTGCTCTTGTAAGTTTTCAGATAGGCACTTTTACTTTTACTTGAATAGAATTCCAGTAAAGATATTTTGATATAATTGGATGTTCATGCACTATTGTGCCGCTGGAATTGTCACTGATGATGGCTGGTGCTAGGCAAGAGATGGAGAGAGAGGAGGCTGAGGATTGTCCAACAGAGACATTTAACAGAGATTAATCGTAAATCCTTGGTCTGATCCCAGTCAGCAATTTGTGTTCAAAAGCAAACAAGGCAGTATCTTCATCATGCAATGCCATATCAAATGTATGAAATGAAATGAAATGAAATGAAATGAAATGATCTTCAGTGTAGGTTCGGTGCAAGAAGCTGGCAGTTCCATGTCTCTTGTGCAGATCTTCTCTTTAGCAGTGACATGTCCAGGATGACACCAACGCTGGTTAACCAGCACTGCAATTCCACCTCCCTTTAGCTTTCCGCTGAGTTTTTTATTATTGCTGTCTGCAACATTACGCATCACAGTCTGGGATGTGTTCATGCAGCCATGTCTCAGTGAAACACATAATGCTGCACTCTGTATTCTTTCTGAGACCTGGTTCGCTCCTGGAGCTCGTCCATTTTGTTAGCTAGCGATTTCACGTTCCCCGTCACAACAGTTGGAAGAAGCAAACTAAGTCTCCACTGTTTTTCTCTCTGCTGCACTCCTGCCCTGCATCATCTTCCTTCTCTTTTCAATGTAAGTAGCAGGAAGTAGAATTCATGTGCTTTACCAGTGTAACAAAAATTATATTTATTATTCAGTTACAACCATCTTTCGTTAAAGGGACCATAACTGATTTCACGTCCGGCTAGCTTAGTAGGCGATAATGGTTATTTTTTTAGCTTTTCTGTGATGCTTTTTCTCAGCTAAGAGGTTTAACTTTTGGTAACTTAATACCAGATCACTATGGGAACGCTATTACTGGCTGCTCGGAGTCTGGACGTTGCGAAAATGAACCTGGCAGAGAAAGAGCGTCACGCCAAAACTAGCCGGATGTGAAATCAGGTATAGCTCCTTTTAGGAAAATGCACCTTGTTGAAAGCAATTGATAAGTAAAAGCAACCTTTATACAATTACATTTTAAATTAACCACTTTTTCACTTTCACTCAAGTTAATTTTTAAATGAGTAATTTTAAGCTTACTTAAGTAAAATATAAGCCGTTTTAAAGTTTTTCCAGTACTTTGCCCAAGAGTCCAGAGGGCAGGCTCTGAGCTGGAGATTGCTGAGGGTAACGGACCACTCTTCACACCACACAACACACTGTAGAAACAACTTTGTGTTCAGTCAGAGGCTTTTTCAGGTAGCTACAACAAAAAAACACAGCAACCAAAATCCTTTTTATTTCCCCTCAGAGGATAAAATGAAGCTTTTCTCATACATATATTCATGAATCTAAGAAAAGCTACAGTATAGATATAGCTCAGTAACCAGAAGAAGGGAGAGCAAGGTATAAATGGTTACAGTATGAATCATTGCAGATGAGACACAGGGATTTTTAATTAACCTGTTTGTTTTTACTACTGAGACACATAAACATACAGAGCTGAGCAGAAGATATAACATCTTCACTAGAAATATTTTGCTTGACTAATACGTTGTCAGATCTGAATAATAATCCAAACCCAAACCCTCCCCACACACACACACACACACAAACACACAAACACACACACACACACTGCCACCTCCCACCAGGACCGGCCTGGCCCTGGTTCTCTCACTCTTTCTGTCCCACACCCACGGCCCGTATGCTGCCCTGAGTGTTGCTACGTATCTCAGTCCACACAAAGCTCACACTCTCTTCTGCTCTGACACATTCACACACACTTACATGTCCAGAGTCTTAGAAACGTCCAAGATCAGATTATCAGATGTTCAAGTACACAGATCAAAATGTATTCGGACAAACTCAGTTTTTCTCACTGTAAAATAGTAGTTTGGCTCTCTGAGTGAAGCCCAGCACAGCCTCTCTGTAGTGGTGTCCAAGCAACCAGAGAGGACAGACAAACACACAAATGCGTCCCTCTCTGATGTTATTAAGCTCCGTATTGGCAGTTTGAGCCTTGACATTTCCACATGATTATTGACAGAGGGTGTGTGCAGCAGCTGAGCAAAGCCAGTTTTTCTTTTACTGCTGAAAAATTCCAGTCTTTTCAAGACAAATATGAACAAGTGTCAGACATCCTTTGCCTTCCACGGTGGCAAGCAGCTCGGACAAAATCTTTATGCAATAAGACTATATGTGTGAGATTTATTATTGAACTGTGGAGTTGAAAAGCTCAGTGGGGTTGGGGGGCTGGACATAAAGACTGATGACATAATTGTTGTTTAGAATTAGAACCAATAAAGTTAGATGGACATTTCAATGGTAAAAAAAGATAAATAAATAAATAACTTTTCATATCCGTTTGGTTTCAAGAGTTAAGTCATTGTGAAAATGCACAAATGTATGATTTTGCTCATTAGCAGCATTTTCTGCAATGGTTTTTCTACTAAAAACGGCCCATTGCTCACCACTTTCAAAGAGAAGCATGGACCCCTATCTACAGTACTGTTAAATTAACTCTGTTACTCTTTTCTTAAAGGATAGGTTCGGTATTTTGCAACCTGGATCTGTTTTTTAGCATGAAATACGATCATTTATTCACCCAGACAGTTTTGGTGTAACTTGAACTCCTTCAGGAGATATTCAGATCCACTTGATCAGCGTACATCCAGTATAATGGGAGCCAGCTCCCGTAGACTCTAACTACGGCAATTTCTACCACAAAACTCCTTCATTTCACCAATCTTTTGTTATGAATCGCTGGTCTGATCCCTCTGTGAGCTCCATGCAAATTGGAGTTGCGTTTTTGTGGTGATCTGTCGTTATTTACAGCCATTAACTTGGAGTAGGGACTTCGATTACGTCATTTCTGGTCCGCATCACAGTGCCTGTAATGGCTGTAAATAATGACAGCTCACCATAAAAACACAGCTCCAAGCCACTTCGAGCTCACAGAGGGATCCAACTTGTGCTTGTGATGTTGACATTTTCGTATTTTTGACTCTTGCAGCTTCTGTAAACAGCGAGGCACCAGAGAGCACATCTCATTTGAATTCAATTAGCTCACGACTGGATGGAAGTAATTATTACACACTGGGGCTTTAGATATTATTACAGCAAAACATTATCCTTGAAAAGACCAAATTAGTGTTAGAAGAGAGAAGATTGTTTTGATGGTTTTAAACATGACTATAATACTGTAGAGTGACACAGAGAGTGTCAGGGCGGCTGGAAATTTGTCTAGTTTGGGCTGCTCACTTGCTTTTCAAGACAAAAGGATTAGAAGGACAGCAGACAGCATTTACTTATGACGTTTGTATATAGTAAATAAAGTGATTGCAGTTAAAGCACTTTGAATTGTCTTGGACCTGAAAAGTGCTATATAAATAAACTTGCCTTGCCTTAAATGCAGAAACAATCTGCACCAGCGACACTTAACTGTTCAACTCTCTGAATGTTTGGGGGCACCTTTGCCAGGAGCAGATGTTATTTTTTCATTTTTGTGTGTATGTTCATCTCAGTGCTTTGAGATCATTTAGCCTCCATCAAGAAATGTCACAACGATGAGACTGACAGTTGGCTGATGACTAGAGGATGATAGGTTGCTAAGTAACCAAGATCCTGACAGACTGAGGGATCAAGCTGCAGACCGAACAGTTGGTGCGTGTAGGATGGGTATGAAGGCTATAGTAAGTGTGCATGTTGCATGTGAATATGTGTTGGCTGTGTAAATCTGTGAAGCAGGGGAAATTATAGTCAGGATCACTGGATTTAAACTGTTTTCAGACTGAATGCCTGCAATCAAGAGCCTGAAGCAGATGGCCATCCAATGGTTGACCTTTAAAGATCAACGTGCTTGAGGCTCCAGTGGCACACAATATGGCTATCGAGACCACAACAAATCAACAACAGAGAATTGATTTTTCATACCTGCCCTGCACATTAATGCTACTTTATATAAAAACAATGTTAGGGAGTTTCAAAATTTTCCAAAATGCTAAAGAAAAATGATGTTGAATTTCAACAATTTCTTTCTTCCTCTAAATCTTGATTCACATGAATGATATTTAATTTCTGCATCCATCCACCTAATGATGATGTTTATAAAAATAAACAAATCTTAAATCTGAGATGGCAAAGACTAGAACAGTTTTAGGATATTCATGTAACATGACTCTAGAATAAGTTCAGTTGGTGAGGGTGTCAGCATTGGGTACAAAAGGATGCCTCACCAAGCAGCAGGTGAACTTCGGCTTAGCATAATGTGTTGAACTCAGAGAATCATCAGTAAGTTACGGATAAATTTACTTAATTTTACACACAAATTTGGCCTTTAAACATCTAGAATGCTACACACATAAGTTCTTTCAGACTGGTTCTGGTTCTCACTCTGGCTTGGAGTCTCAGAGCCTTTGTGCTATCTGGTCAAATGGCCCATATTCACCACACATATACCCAATTTGAGATGATTACTCTGCAAACATAAACAATTTGAGAATTTGATCATTAGGCATGATTATAACCTATGGTTTCCCAAAATAAAGAATGTATTCAGACAGATGATCAAGTTTGTAAGACATTAGAAATCAAATTTCAAAGATTTCCAGGCAAAAACAAAACAAAACAATCTCGCGACATTCAGGTTTTTGCTAAATGAATTTCCCTGGTGTTTGTTCAGTCTAAACAACAACCTTCGTCAAACATTGTCTTCATGTGTGGAAGACCCAGAGGTGTGAGGTGGTGCTGAGTCAGCTGAATTCTGCTATCAGGTTTGCTGCTCAATGACCCATCACAATGTCCGAAAGTGTAAAAGGTAGATATAACACCATGTCCAGCTCCCCATTTGTCCAATATTTTTCTTTCACAGTCAAGTTATTCCATCAATATGTTTTGTCAAGCTTATTGATTTTTTGTACTGGCATTCAGTTTATTTTGGTTGTTTTACTATACTGAAATATAATGAGCTCTGGAATGAACGTGTATGAACACTGACAACCAGCATGCGCTCTGGCATTCAGATGAATATTTGCCCACTGATGAAAACATAGTTCACAAAGAAGGAAACTTCTTTTTTTATTATTTCAAATGAGAACTGGCTTTTTAGGATTTTTTGGTGTGGAAGGTTTAACAAGCTACATCTGTGTTCAAGAAAAAAACAAAGGAAGTCATTATGAACTTTGCAGGATGATACCAGAGTTCTGAAAAGGACAGTGGACACATTTTCTCTGGTCAAATAAGTTCACATGTCAGGTGTTTTAAATAAAAGATAGACATGCATTGCAGATGATGAAGACCATAGAGGCGATCAGGAAGAAGTCCAAAAGCCAGTAACGGCAATGCTAGTGGTTGCATTGCTACCTGTGGCCTGGGTTATGGGAGAAGGTAACATCAGAGGTGTACATTATAGCTCCATTATGACAACAGGGAAATGTCAAATCTCATTCTGCTTCCAACTGCATGGTTTCAGAGATGCAAACTATTTGTGTCTGTCTGACTCCATCACACAAAACCATCAGGAAGAACAGACTGGGACAACAACAACCACACACTGTTGAGCAGCTAAAATCTTGTTATCAGCTAACATGAACCCAGATTTATTTGTAAAACCATAACAACAGGGTTCAAAAATTTACGGAAAGGAAGAGAGATGTTAAATGTTGGCAGGTATTTCTGAAGTGCCGCAAACAAAGCCACGGATGACTCAAGTCACCCACAGGAAGTCTGGAGCTTTACTCGCGATTCTAAAATCTACAAACTTCAGTTAAAATAATAAAGCTCTCAGCTCATGCAAATAGAGGCCTTGCAGAGATCCAACCAATGCCTCAGGCCATGCACACAAACATGCGTATTTCACAAAACATTTGCATGCAAACACACTGAAACTGAACTTTTTTAGGAAGATGGTCTACGGTGAAGATTGGCACTGAGTCAGACTGTAATGTTATCATTATCTCATTGGTTTACCATCAGAATTTGCATTGACTGGTTAGAAACAATGTTTTAGCTCCACATTACTGCTGCTAACCGGTGTCTGAAACTACACTCTAATAAATAAAACATTAGGTCAACAAAAAAATATGTTAACGTTTTCCACTAGAATCTGCTGGCATAATCACATTAATTCAAAGCAATATTTTGAGTATGGTGAAGTACCGTTTTGCCCAACCCACTGAAACCCATTTCTAAGTAACATTAACTTACTAATTGTCAACATGAATGCATGTATTTACGTTGATCCAACAAGCTTTTTTAAGTATGGTGAAGTAGCATTTTTCCCACAATGAAACATATTTCTAAGTAACATGAACTTAATAATTGTCAATGTGAATGTAACATTTATGTTAATCCAACATGTTTAAGTAGTGTTAAGTTTTTTTTTTGTCACAGTAAAATCTCTAAGTAATAGGACCTGAATAATTAAGATAATCCCTGCAAAAGTTTAGTTGAGCATTGTCCAATAATGACATTTTGCTGTTTCCCTGGAGACTCAAAACTAAAACCTTGGCTGTTTGGTTGTCTCTTAAAGGCATACTCCGCCCTCAGAATGATGTGCCTTCATTTGTTTACTCACCCTCGTGCTGATTGAGACGTTGGAACACTTTCTTAATATTCATCATGTAGCCAGAGATATCGGGAGGTTTACATCTTATTTTCCTGCGGCTACAACGATGCTAAATAGAGCCCGG